>WBMY01003777.1:862133-926284 GCA_013397315.1 Donacobius atricapilla
CTCGCCTTGCTTTTCTCCTCCTCCCTCTGGCTGCCGCCGGCGCTCCCCCCGGGAGAGGGGCGAGTCGCTGCCCCAGGAGCCCACCGCCACCCCCGGGCTGCTGCCGGGCACCGGGTGCCTCTTACCTACCCCTCGCTGCCGCTCCCAGGTGCCGGAGAGCTCCCTCTTCCCGTGACACACGCCCGGGGAGCCTGAGTGCCCGTCCCGGCAGCGCATCGGTGCCCACACTGGGCTGCTTTTTGCCAGAGAAACCAGTAAGATCATCGAACACAGCCCCCTCAAGCCAGGCACGCACGAAAAGCATTGAGGGGTGAGTGAAGAGATCTCTGGCAGCATCAGTCTTACCTCTGTGCAGAGCAACAGCTGTATTATTGTATCTTTCTTCCCCACAACTGGGTTTTTTCGAGGTCTCAATAGAGAACCAAGAGTTAAGGCAACTTCAAGTTATTGCCTGGCAGTTCACACCAGGCATGGATCTGGGCTTCGCCTCACAAGGCATAGAAAGTGCACAGACAAATGACATGTTAGCACATGCCTTATGTTTAAGAAAAAGAAGTATTTATATATTGGCTCTTAGCTGAGAATGGGAATATATTAGAGTTGCCTTTCCATCGACTTAATGTGCATTGTAATGTAAGAATTATGTATTAAAAGGGACTGGGAAGGCAGCATAAGACTCTCCTAAATAGCCCCCCAAAATAACCAGCTACAAGCAAAGCAAGGACACTTCTATGAGAAAAGCTAAAGAGAATTTTAATTTTTTAATGCATATCCAAAAAATATTTTCATATATTAAGAAGAGATACCTGATCATAACATCATTGACATCATAAAAAAGAAATACTAGAAACTAATAAACAGTGTTATAACCTGCATGCTGAGAGCAGAGGGAAACATTAATGTAGAAAAAAAAAACCTTGTAGGATGGTATATTGTCAGTAAAGAAAGTCTTCTCATTGTAGAGGAAAGGGTACCTCTTTGGATTGACTTTGATCAGTAGATGACAGGTGGACTGAAAGGCCAGATTGCACCTACTCCTCACACAGCTGGCTTGCAGCAAGGGCTAGTTATGCCATTAGCTCTGAGATTCCCAGGCAAGCTCTCAGGTCAAAACTCCTAGACATGGAGAATCGCACGGTGCAACCCCTCTGGTTCCTGAGACTGGTGTCCAGGATTCCTCCTCAGGCTCTTGGTTGACACAGGCAAGCTGGATGTGCTCCTCACAATTTCTTAAGAGCTATCAATCTTTCCAAAATAACAATCTCAAAACCATTTCTTTATCATTCATGAGAATCCGATGTTCTATCATTACTGCAAGGCTTTGGAAAATCCTTTCTGTCTGCTCTCTTTAGAAGTTCTTTCTTGCCCTTTGTGATGACTGGCATCCCGCTAAGAGAGCAGTCGTTCTCATGAGTGGAATCAGTACATGCCAAGACTCATCAGGTTTGTCAGCAATGAATCCCAGAGCAGTCCCTGGGCAGAGGAGCCACCAGGCAGGCTGTCCCCTAGCTGGGCTGCCCCAGCAGCTGAGGACACAAGAGTTGCCAGACACCCAACCCCAGTGTTTAATTCTTCAAGCAAATGATTCATTAGGCTGTTGAAGCTGAGTAGCCTGGGAAACCAATTAACAAATTACTATTAACGTTCTGGGCAGAAACAGTCTTGGGAACTGTCATCATTATTCCTTCTGTGGATGACAGAAACTAATATCTCAAGTAGTAGTAGTCCACGTGTCCTAGAACTAGCAAAGAAGTTTTGAAACTTGCTCTTGCTCTTTTGAAACATTCAGATTTTTGTGATGTTTTGTTTTCAATGAATCAGCATTTTTAGGTGAAAAGAAATATCATCAGTTATTTCTCAAGCCTTTCCTCTGTTGCTGTTTCCAGTGACTCTTTGACATGAAAGAGACAGCAGCTGAAGGAGACGCACCAAATACTAATATTTTTGTTTACATACAGCTAAGTGCTTGTTTTTTGCATAGGAAGAAAAAAAATTCTTAATGGATGAAGTCCAGAAATCATGGTTCAAGTTCTTTTCCCTTGAACATATCACAGTTCCCTGCTCTGTTACAGTGGATGTAGAAGGGAAATAAAGAACAAGAATCAATCTAGAACAGCTGTTGATATATAGAGGTAAATACAAACGTGACTGATACTGTTAATCAGCAAAGAACAGATAGGTTTATGAAAGAGTAAATTTAGACAGAGTTAATTTGATGACATTTCAAAGAGGGACTGTCAAATTAAAAGGAAAAATTTTATGGAGGCATCCATGAGGCACAGGACTGCAAACACACAGAGAGGATGGAGGCCAAACATGGATAGAAATTCATCACAATAGAGGTGGTAGGGAAGTAAGTGCATTTTGACTGAGATAAATATTATTTTGGATCAGCCGAGCCTGCGTGTTCCTCAGAGGGCAGTAAAAGTGGAAATAGAAAGTTCAGTGCCAGGCAATGGACACAGAGGCAGGCAGTGCCAAGGTACGGCAAGTTCTCTCCTCTCGCAACATGTTCAAGACCCAAAAGTATTTCTTCAATTCCAATTGTTGGACAAGTCTGCCTGCCAAGGAAAGGTATAAGCCAGTAGAGCTATAAGTAACAAGTCCTTGCTGCCTGGCCCTCTGTCTGTTCGGAATACTCTAATACAGTGCTGGCAGTGAATGACTGATTTAGACTTTCCATACTGAAGTAATGACACCAATCCTCTTTTGAGCTCAATTCTTATTTAAATTGTTGATGGAGTTCAAGATGCTTTGAAAATTTGTATTTTACCCACAAGTCTTGTTCATGTTCTGTGTATAAAGGCTCCAAATCCATTGGTTCCATTGTTTAAAAGAAGTTTTCTTTTGTTCAATCATCCAACAATTATTGCTCACATAATGCATAACTTAAGGTTTTGAAGGATTTCCCCCAATGTGTGTGTATAAGCCATCCTGAACCACGTGCCTCTTGCAAAAGTGGCTGTCTCTTGAGCCGCTCAAGCTGTTTCATATGTTTGATTTCCAGACCTCAGAGAGTTTATGTGGAAGGCTGTACTAAGTCTCATTGCCAAAGGAGTGCTCTTCATAGGTCTTCACATTTTTCAAAGAGACTAGGTCTTCATCAGATATTCCTAAATCTCCCAAAGGCACTCTCTACTGTCATCTTGCATTTTGTTAGATTATTTGGGTTTGTTTTTTTTTTTTTTCTTGCAGCCGAACTGTTTAAGGAAAGATTCCATCAGCCTTGGAAACAGATTTTAGAAAGGGTTTCCAGAAAAAAAAAACTGAGACTAATGTATGTGCAGTTAGGATCTTTTACACTGGAGAAAATTTAAGTTCTGTAAAATTTTAGTATCAGTAAGAATTAACACACTTGATCTCACTAAGCCTCTCTCAATGATCAGATAGAATACAACAAAGAAGGTTCCAGGCCTGCGTGAGGCAAACCGTGTGTGCTGTGCTCATGACAATGGGATTTCAGACCTTGGGCATGCTCCAGGGGACATGTGGCTGCAGCACCATCCTTTGAGAAGCAGCACAGTGGTGCCACTGTCCAATCCTCCTACAACAAATATTGTAGCTGCAGTAAGAGGAGAAGATGAAATTCAGGTTCTCTGAATAAACAGAAAATGATATTCAGGTTCTCTGTGTTTTATCTGAAGATTCAGATGGTGTCCAGAAGTTCTTCTAAACTCTTGTCACCATTACTGATCATATTATATCTCTATAATCCCTTAAACCCGGTGTTGTTTTCTAGACAGAGAAGCAACACCATGCAGACAGAGAGTTCTCTAAGAAAAGGCTGTCCTCAAGTGTGTCACCTCAGCCTTTTCATTCTCCTCCCTCTGAGCATCCCCGGCAGGGCCCTGCTGTGTCTGGGCATAAAGAGTGGCTTTATGATGTAGCTGAGGGTGCATCTTATGGTGGTTGGGCTCAAAATTCTCCACTAAATACTTTTTTGGCAGTGGCCTGTAAAGTGGCAGTTTGCCAATATCAGCACACCAACTCCACCCTAACTCAAGAGATTCCCAGCCAGCAACAGTGATAGGAAGAACCCTCCTGAGTCGTCTTTCTGTAATGTACAAGTCGCTCGGCTACACAAAGGTGTTTCTGCAGATCACAGATACTAAGAAATGTTAAGTGAAACGAAAGACACATTTCTGTCTGGTGTGTTAAGTTCAGGACTGCTGAATAGCTTGTTTAAAGTGATGTCTGTAACTGTGAAATCCTCAGAAAATGGCACGGGGACGCTTTTCACTGAAGACACAGAATGTAGTCTACAGTATTTAGTGTAAAGAAGGCAATTTTGTTCTTTCTCTCTTTGAATTTAGAAGATTTCCATGCAATTTCAAAAGAGTGTGAGAGATCCCTTTAGTATAATGTATTTTTTTCAATTTCTTGCCCAGGGATTCCAAATTTTCTGATTTCCATTATACTCACATCCTTACTATACTCATTAAAGTAACAGGCATTCAGTTACATTCACATGTGTAGGTGAAGTAGAATTTGATATTTTAAATATATAGGTTAAATTTAAAATAAACAAGTTGTGTATTTGGCATAATGGGAAGTACATGGCTAATGTCATTTTAACTCTAACTTGTTTCAAAGCTCCACATTTGGTCAGTGCCTTTTTTTTGAGAGTTTACTAGACACAAAAACATCAAATCTTTTTCTTCTGATACAATGAGAAGAAAACTCTCCCATTTAGTTTTAAGGATTTTGTAATGGTTAGTTAGGATATTCGGTTTTAATTTTTTTTACAATTTAAAGGGTAGATCTTCCAAAAACCTCTAAAGACAGAACACAAAAACTACAGAAAAAATTAACTGATAAATTTGCATAAAAGACATTAGAAGAATAGATAAGTGCAGAAAGGAAGACAAATGAAAACTAAAATAAAATACAAGTAATGTTTATCAAAGGGAGTTAGTACTAGCATGAGATGATACTTTACAGAGAAAAAGTAAGAAAATGTCTTTCCATATGAAGAAAAGTCATTACATTTGTTCTGGGTAGCTGTCAGAAATGTGTTTGATATGCTGCCATAGAAATTGCTAGTTGAATTGGTAGAGCTTAATGAAGCATCTGTTTGGCTAAAACGTGATTAAACAAGCCTGACTAATAATACTGATATATAAACAGGAGGGGCAAAAGAAATAGCAATAAAGTTTCTCAGATATCAGGCTGGGGTCCTGTTTTATTCCTTTTAGTAATTATTTTCATTTGTGACAAAACAAAATTTTCTGCTGATTCAAGGTGCTGTCAGTAGTAAGCGGCATCCAGGCAATCCTACAGAACTGGATCACCTGAAAATGAAATCCTAAAAAGCAGTTGAAAATTTAAAGCAAGATGGAACACCATGTGCTAAAAACAACAAACAAATGTTACCACCATAAGCTGAAGGACAAGAGCAGGAAGTTCTGTGTATGCAAGTCGGTGTGCAGCAAATATGAGTATTAATGCGGCATGGCTGAGTAAAATAAATGGGATCTCAGGACACACAGGACAGAGACTTGTAGAGTTAAAAAGCAATGAATGAGTCCAGGTAACACACAGAGGTCTGGTCAGGTCTTATCTGAAGCACTGCATATAAATTTAGCAATCTGCAGTCAAGAAAGATGAATTCAGCAGATAAAGAACATGTTAATGAACACCTAAAGATTTTAGAGAATGTTTAGTTCAATTGCCTGTGGAAATGTAAACTGAGATGAAATATGTCATCAGGAAAGGAGCTATGTAGTCTACAGGAAATTTGGCAGAAAAATGGGTGGATTAAGCTAGGTGAGAGTAAATGCACAGTTTCATATCCAGGTGGCTGTTCTAGACAAATATTTTAACAGTGAAGGCAAAGAATTTTTTTTCAAGATAGAACATGATCAGCCAGTTGAAAGGATTTTGTACTGTGGCTCTGTGCACAAACAATAGACTGTGATTTTCTATAGATCTTTTCCAAGCCCCTATCCTACTTTGTGATAAATAGTCCCTCTCCAAATTTTCTGTCAAAATCACTGTTTCATGGAAAACTGATTGCTGGAATTTTTTTCTTTTTAAACAGAAAAAGTAGTTTTCGATACAGAGTGTACACTTTTGTCAAAAATTCTATTTTTCATCAAAAATCTGACTATTTTTGCCAGAAATACAAATATTTATCTTTTGAATAAATATTTTAATTTGGGGCTTTTCAAAACAGCAATAAATTTTGCTTGAGGGGAAACCGAAGTCACTACTAGGCTCTACTCTCTGAAGTTTTTTTCTTCAATGGACCCTTTTCTTGGAGAAGCTGATTTTAGGAAAATTTGCAAAAACTGCATCCAGATCCTCATTTTTTGGTAATCTGGGAGTATTTGTATAAGGAAACCCAAACTGGCCTCTTCTCCAGAAATAGGGGAAAATAAAACATTGAGATTTGTACCAAATGATTGAAAAAAAGAGATTAAAAATCACAACCATCACTAGTCTTGGTAAAGGGAGAGGGGGAGAATTGCTTTTATGTAGTCAAAAGATTAGGCGCTAGTTTTTCATTATTTTAAGTCTTGGAGTAGAGCCAAATAAATGTATAGTGAATTTTTAGTCAGAGTAGGTTGCAGTTTGAGGTTGATTCAATTGTCAAGTTTTGTATCTTTAGGATAGAATATTGTTTACACTGTGGTGGGTTTTTTGACACTTCAAGAAGACTGAAATGCCTTTGAAACGAAGAACATCATTCTGTCAAAAAAACTGACTAACCATGAGCCTAATGGATATAAATAAAGCAAGAATTTTAGAAAGAGGGGAGATGAGATTTCAGTGTAGTTATCAACATGAGGCTTGGTTTCTGTTGCTTAGCTCAAGCCTACCCAGGAGATACAAAAGGAAAAATGTCATCATTGATGTAATCGAACTTTTAAACACTCAAAAATTACTGTCTCCATCAAGAGAAAAAAATCATTGGGTAGCAAAGTAACAACACTGTAAGTGAAGCCTAATTGTCCAGTGTAACATGATCTGAATGACACTCTGATCAGGAAAGGATTACTGAGGCTTAAATGAAGAATTTTCCCACGTAACAGGAGGGTAAAAGAAAAACCTATTGACGAAACAAGCCCGTGTAATCCCCAGGAATGTTCCACAGACAGAATCAGTACCACCCACTTCAGGTCCCAAGTTAAACAGAAAACACCAGAGAGGCAGGAAAAGGCAGGGCAGTTGTGCTATGGGCTGCCAGCATTAGTGGGTGAAGACAGACGGGCATTCAGGAGAGCAGGTGTCGCTCTGGAAAATGTAGTGTTAAGAGCAGAGGTGTGCTCTGTCCTTCTCTAGATTACATCTTCAGCACTGTCTTGGATTGAGGTGATCTACCTGGTTTGAAAGTTACCAGAAAGAGTTGGAAAAAAAAATGAGAGCCAGACCATGGAGGCAGTGGCCCAGCTTCAGGGGGACACGGGTGGGTTGCCATTGAGCAGAGAGCCTGGTGGATTGGACAGCCAGGAGTTGTGTGCTCAGACCTCTCAGGCTCGCATTACCCTGGACGCCCACATTTCCCACTTTCTGGAAAAGCTCATCTATTGCTGTGATATTACACAAAATTACAATTTTGTCTCTTAACAGACAAAATAAAGTGCTTGTAGGACCTAGATGCTTGCATTTTGCTGGAAAGTGGGTGTCCATGGACCATATCTTGCCCCATATTTCCCCAATCATTCTTTAATGAGTGCTAACTAAACCCTGAGAATATAATTCTGAAATCTCTTTAGCTCTGGTCCTGGGGAAGAGTTGAGAGTCCTTGGTTTTGTGCAGCTACACTGGATATTGAGAAAGCTTAGACTGGAATCATGGAACCTTCAAGAGAAACTTAAGTATTGCCTTAAACCTTCATTTGTGGCCCAGCCCTGTTCACCTTGAGATTAATGGCAGTAGTCCCGTTGGCTTCAGCTGGGAACAAAATCAAGCATTTGGCTGTGAAACCATGTAAATTCTACTCAAATCTAAAATTTCTGTAAATCATGCTGCTCTTTTTGAGGTGAGCACACAACTGGCTGGGCTTATGATCACCAGAGGAATGATGGCACAGACCCTTCCTTTTTAAGTATCCTGCATCAGCCATAGTGTGCGGCATCTCATGTACCGAGGAATGACGTGCACTAAATATGCCAGTAATTAGCTAACGCAGTCTCCATAATTAAAATGCCAGTAGAACTTTTCCCCAGTTGCAATGCTCTTTTGGACTGAGAGCCTAGAAACTGATTATAGAAGTAATTGCCCTGCTTTAATATATACTGTTTTTAATGGAATTGTGCAGAATGATAAGTGAGAGGCAAACGTCAAAACACCAGACAGAAACTGACTCACCAGTCATAGGATTTAATATTAAGGTCAGGCTATGGAAATAACAATGGCGCTCAGTCTTTATTATCTTGTGCCTTTTGAAGTGATTTACATTGGAGCAAAAAGACTGGAGTGGATGTAATATGCTAATTTTCCAAATTTGGTGGTGTTTTACATATTCCTTCCACACTTGTTAGCGACGACACAGGGCACAAAGCAGTTAAAACAAGGCAAGAACACAAAACAAAGGAACAAGCTCAGAATGTCCTAGAAGATTATTATGAGCAATTGTCTGCAGGGATTTTAAGGTTTACTCTTTTTTCTTTTCAGGCACAGTTAAAATGTTGACATTCTGTCCAAACAGAGCATAGCAAGAGCACACACAGTGCACGCTTTCCCTTGCTACTCATTCCACTTTCCCCTGCTTTTTCATTGTAATTTGCATGTGCCAATTGGTAACAAACCTTTAATGTTGATGCTTTTTACTTGAAAAACAGCTTTCATCACAGAGCTTTGATTGCATGGACTGCTCTGTGGTAAATGAGCTTCAAATTACATTGTGCTTGAGCTAACTGCATCTGCTCACTACAAGTATCTCAGTCCACAGCGGCACACCAAGACATGAACGGTTGTCAGGTCAAACTAAACTTACCTGATAGTGGTACTTGATACACCTTCTCTACTACTGAAACGCCTCCAGACTCTCACGTTGTGTAAGCCTTTTTAAGTTCTGTCCTTTCACTGCTAGTTATCACCCTGCAGTGCTGGTTTGTGTTTTGGTTGTAGAATGGTGATGAATTACAGGCTTCAGACTCAAACTGTCATCTACTCCTGTTCTCAATTTTTGGTTTTTTTTTTATTATCTCAATGTTTATTGTCATGTGGCCTTTCTGCACTGCTGCCTATCTGCCTTGTACTGGCTGGACACTAGATAACATCGGTAGCAATTTCACTCTTTTTTTCCTCAACATTTCTTAAGGTCATTTTCCAACTCTCCCTCATCAAGCCATGATGATAACTTACCTTGGGAGCGCAGTGTTTGGTCAATACATGCATTGTAGGATGGCCAGTGGCTATGATTTTGACTGCAGTAGTCACAGCAACTTCAGTACAGTACTACTTCATTTTGAATATATTGTTATAGAGGTCACTTATCTAGCTGAATTTGAGACTAAGAGCCTTTCAGTTATTTCTGAATTATGTGTTTCTGAAAATTAATGGTATGTTTTTATATTCTCTTGTAGATAGTCTGAAATATGAAGGACTTGCTATTCTGCCAAGGGCTGAGTGCATTATGTTAATGCAGAAGGGACTAAAGATGCAGGTGTGACACTGCAGAAATTATGCATAAGGGAAAAATCAAATTCATGGAGGTAATACAAAGTTGAAGAAATAGTCAGCTGATCATGGAATGATCCAATCCAATAAATGTTCATGGAATGATAAAGTATGGAAAAGTCTATAGGATGATACTCAACAGTCTGTCGTTTTCTTATGGAGTGTGATGCCCCTGCGACTGGGTTAAAGAATAAATGATGTCTCTGTGTAAGGCCTAAATATTGGTGTAACTTTCAAATGTGGTAGAAGATACATAAACAAGAATGCTACACCTCTTATTTTCAAAAACAAGAATTACATACAGAGGAGGAAGCTCAGTTAAAGGGATAGTCAAAGGGTAAAGCTCTAGCAAGCAGCAGAGGCTCTTCTAAGATACCATATGGGAATTCAGGCTCACTGCATCCCATTCTGGAAAGAGGACAAGTAATCATGCATGGCTGAACAGAAGGGTAGGGAAGGTTATTAGATGCAAGAACCTTCAAAAGCTGAAAATGTGCCCAAAAGAGAATAACCAGAAAAATCATAAATCTCCATATAATATACATGAAAAAGTAGAACAGGACAGGAGATGGACTTCCAAATGGCACCAGTACTAATAAAGCCTTTCTCAAATACATCAGAAGCAGCAAGCCTGGTGGAGCATCAATATAACAAATAGAGGATCAATATGAATCAACATTTTAAAAAATATAAGCCCTAGAAAAAAACCCAAATGGAGCAATTCTACCTGTGAATACAGTGAAAGAGCAAGTATAGAGAGCTCACCACGGCATCATCACTTAATCATAAGTGATGTTTCAGGAAAATCTGTCTCTAGTCAAGATTTTGGTAGAAGTTTATGGAATAAAGAGACAAGAAGAACAGTAACTACTAGATCTGGCTATATTCCCAGAGGATCTTAGATGAATTTCCAAGTGAAAGAACTGAACTGCAAACTGAGCTGCTAATACTGTGTGATGTTTCACTTATATCTTTGGTACAGAAGGCTAGCAGTGAGATAATATGATACAAACTTTTAAATGGTATTCCAGGGGATGAGTATGGATGTCACGAAGATAAATAATGAAAGTTTACTGATATTCTCAATACAAAGATTAGTTAGGACATGAAATTAAACCACCTTTTTCACACAATGCACACATGATGTTTAGACCTTTCTAGAGGATGCTGGTTGCTAAAAATTTATACAGGATAGAAATTGAAGAAATTCATGGAAGGAGAGCCCACAGAGGGTTAAGTACAAAGGTATTACCACTGGCTTAGGAAACACTTTAAATGCAAATCACTGGATTCTGGAAGAATACTCATCGAAGACCAACTGTCTTTGTCCCATTTTAACACTCTTCCGTGCATATTTGCTGTTTGCTGCTGTCAGGGACGGTGTGTTGGATTAGTATGGAGTCCTGATGGTGTTAGCTTTTATGTTCCAGGTCTTTTAAGAAGCAAATGAATTTCTGCTAGCTGTTTTGCAGGTAATTAACAGGAAGAGGCCAGTTTCCTTCTCCAGTACCATCCTCAATAATCTGTATCTACACAGGATTTGGGATTAGAAATTACTCCCTGGAAGATAAACAAATTAGGCCAATAATCCCTATTTATTTAACTCTTCTTCATCTCTACCCAAAATATATAAGAAGAAACTGTAAGATAAAGAAAAAAATAACAGGAGAAGGAGAGGCAGCATCAAAACTCTGTCTTTTAGTTTTGAGGGCCTTTTTTCCACACTAGTTTTAGTTTGTCCTTTTGATTTTCATACACTTTGAGTAACTATATACACATTAGTAAATACTAGTTTAAAGTGCACGTTTATTTCTTGCTGGCAGGCAAAATTATTAATATTTTTATGATATTTGTCATCCTAAGTTTGCTTCAGCACTTTTTGTGTCCACTTAATTTTAAGGAAATGGAAAACTGAAATCATACCAACCTCGAAAAAGTTTATTAAAGGGCAGAAACAGCAACTAGAAATATGTATTAGCCAAGTCTGTTGTACGTTGTGTTCCCAAACTAGCGAGCACAGAAAGATCTATTTTGATAGATATTTTATTTGGCATATAAATTTACTCTTACACCACTTATTCCATAAATTAATGAGGTACAACCTACCTCGTACAGTCTATGAGTCCCCTTACCCTAGAAGTTTAAAATAATATTCACAACTGGAGCTCCAAAGAATTGCAGCATGTCTGGAATGACCCACAGTATTTCTCTACTCTCCCCCAAAGATTTGCATTAGCAACCAATTCCTGCATCATGGCTGGCCTGTCTCAGAGGCTGAATTGAAAGATCATCCAGGATGGTCTTTATTAGCTCTTGGCAGCACAAATGTGATATTCCTGTGGTATATTATGTTTTCCTAAGCCAGACAAATGCAAGGAATCCTCATTTAACACAACTCCTTACACAGGCTAAACATTACAAAGTGATAGAACAAAAAGTAGCTGGAATGTACAAAAAGAGACAATACAGCTCTCTAAAGGAAAATCAATACCCGGGTTTTCAAAGGGCCATGAGGAAGAAAAGGATGATGCTCTCAGGTATAATGCTACAGGAAAATCTAACTTGGGAGAGGAAGGCTTCCTCACAACTAGAGAGGACACAGGGGTGAATGACTTCTGCAGGCACCGTTAAGACTGAAAGACCTCCTGAAGAGAGCTGTCTTCATTTGAATGTCATTGGTGGTTTTGGACAGCGGTGAACATCATCCTGGAAGAGCTTCTTGTTGATGCTTTTGTCAATGACAGGGAAACAACTGATTCAAGCAACACCAGTTAGTACTTTGGGAGCATGCAGTTTTCTTCAGTGCTGGGTGAGTAACCATTGCTTCCGTGTCGACATGGGAACATGGGATACCTTTTCACGTACTAAAAACTGCATTTGACTTCTATACTCCATTTGATATGCACAAGCACACATTTGAATAAACTTGGTATATATAAGATATGCTTCACTTGCCAGCTAGTAAAATATCTTCAGCCAATTCCTGCCCCTAAATGCATTAACTATTAAAACCAGCTGTATTAAAATAACTGGATTAAAAAGATGGCAGAAACTTTTTGAAATGCTATCAACATAATTTTGATTATTTCAGTTTCACAGCATCTGGCCTCAAAATAATAACAATTTTTTTTCAAGGCTCCAATTTCTATAGTATTACTCTGAAATGTTCATTTGAGACTCATATTTTTTATAAAAATTATAATATTTTTCATTCGTTGGACAGGGAGAGAAATGTCTGTTTATAGACTGTAACACATATGTCAGCTGAGGTCTTAGCTTTTTATAAAAGGAAAACTTCTCTTGTCTTACGAAGTCATAATAAGATTTAAGATAAAGGGGTTTATTGGATGTACTTCGCAAATTTGAAGCCCTGTCTTAAAAGTGGTCTGCAAAAATTGTATCTGGTTTTCTAAGGGCTGTGAGCCCTTTGTGATGAAACTCACTTTGTTTTGTTTAATCAATATTTTGAAAAGTAAAGGTGTCATCTGTTAATACCTTTTTTCAGATGTGATGCCAAATATTTTTCAAAAGGCCTCCTTAAGTTAAGTAACAAAGCATAAAGAGCCATGAAAACCCAGAACATTTTCATTAGTATGAGAGAAAATTCTTACTGTTCTGAATAGCCCCAGTTTCACTGCCTTTGATCTCAGGGTGTCACTTCTGATGTACAATATGTCACTATTCTACTAATCTTTTCAGACAGACTTTACTGTCTGCTCATATTATAAAAGGGTTACACCTCTTAGCTGCAACCTCATTAAACCCCGTGTATTATTGAGGGAGGGAATTTTATTGTAGCTTGTGTTATCTAGCAAAGAAAATCATAAAGAGCTGAGGTTTTCCAGAAGTATCTAACATGTTTGATTCGATTACATAAAAATTTGTCACCAAAACTGGCCACAAAATTTTCCAGTGTACAAAACTTTTTGCTCTAGACATCTATAAGCGCCTAGAATCTTAAAATCCAAATACGATCAACTAGGAAGAAAAGTAATTGCTGGACCAATGGAAGAGAACAGCATTTAAAAGGATGTATGTTTAGCTTTAAATGAGAGAACATTGGTGAAGGGAACTCACATGAGGGAGGAATGCATTCATCAGTGCCTAATAGGGTAAAGCTCTCACTGACATTTTTCCCATGGTTAAAATATTTCTAACATTTCTGTATTCCATGAATTCTCCTCTTCATTGCAAGGCTAGAACTACTACTGCGTTCTTCTCTGGGGATGGATAAAGTGATGGAATTCTTCCCTTTTTGATTCGGCCGTTTCGATAAAATTTCTGGCAACTTAGTATCTATCTTTCTGCATTAATAGGATAGTCTGGCTTTTGGGGGCTTGTATTTGAATGCAAAAAACCTCTCTTTGTTATATGATACTACATATAAAAATCCACTGTAAACAAAGAAAAAATGGATTTTAACAAAAATATTATTCTAAATATAACTTTTCTAAGTGATAAAATTTATTTATACTGTTCTAAGAATACAGCCTCAGGTCCAGCTTTATTTTAAGCATCAGCCTTAGTTATATTATCCTATATACTGGCAATGGTAATAACTTAAAATCTTTACTTTCAGAGCTCAGCTGGTATTTCTGTTTTCATAGAGAGGGTAAGACACACACACACACAAGAATAAACTAGTAAAACAACAATAAAATAAAGAAAATAATTACCTGTTATATTCAATTTTCTATATTTTACTATGTTTCTGTTTTTCATATGATTTTGGATACAAATACTCACATAGAACATATTTTGGGTTCGGTAGAATCATTATATTGTCAAACAGACATGGATTACTATGAGACTGATTACTTCCCTTTTTTCTCCAATGACCTGCTATGCTTCTTTTGAGAAGAATAAAGACCACATTGCACCTTGGAAGTTGGAATTCAACCAGGTAACTTGGCTCATAGAAAATAATGAAAACAAAATGTATTTGAAATGCATTTCCCGAGCACTAAAGCTGCAAAGCCAAGGGTTCAAAAGTTTCAGAAGGGAAGACGAAAGATTGCCTGCAACTTTCTGTTGACCTTCCAGGTGCATGCATTACAATTCAGACCTTCATTACATGACGGTATTTTCCCCCCAGTTATCTATCCCTCATTCAGTTCATGTACATAGAATAATTTATTTTATTTTATTCAGTATGTGACCTTGGACATCTTACTTAATTCATGCTATCCAAACCCTCCTTAGAACAGAGATTTGTCAATTTTCTCAATGGCTGTTCTGCTGTGCTTGGAGTATTTGGATACTTCGCAAATGGAACGGATTAATTTTCACAGCACCCAGATGAGGTGGTACATTATTAGCCCTTTGTAGGGGCCTAGAGATGAAGATCAAAAGGTAACTACCTAATTTTGTGTTCCAAGCCAAAATGCCTGCAAGCCTAATTGTTTAGAACTTCCTATGGTACTTTCCAGCAACCTACAAACTGCAATTTTAAGGTACTTTAGTGAGAGTTCTTCAGCCAGTCCCAATGAAATCACCACTGAATGTCAAACAGGAGCTCCCCGAAAGGCACCTATCCCGCTAGCATCCTGCAAGGACTTTGCAGTGTTTACCCCCTCATCCCCACCCTGCTCAGCCTGTGACCTGCAATCCTGCCTGGCACAGCAGGGCAGCCTCCTGCCTTTGACGTGAGCAGCCAGACTTCTGTGGGAGAGAGGGAAGCCAGACTTAATTCCACTGTACCTCCAAGGGCCTGTCTGCCCCTATGGACTGCTGCAAGAGGGGAACTTCCTCTGTGGTCTCAGCTTTTTTGAGGGATGGCACAGAGAGAATTTCTTTGACATCCCAGGCTTCAGGCCAGGCCTGCCAACACGCCCCGGATATGTCATCCTCTGGGGAGTGAATGCCACCTCCTGCAGGAAGACTTCATGCCTGGGTAAAGCAAAAAACCACATCAGGACCTCACAGGGTCCCTCAGTGAGAGCAGCTGGGCAATCTTCCATGGCTTTTTGTGAATGTGGGAGGTCTCTGGGAGATAAACCATTAATACACTAGCCAGGACAGAGCACTTCTGATCTCCCCAGTGAGTGTAGAAAAAGAAGTCCTGATAACCATCTTTAAATATTAATCGAGACCTTTGCTTCTACCAGAAAAGCACTTTCCTCTGTTACCTAAGAAAACAAAACCAAATCCTTTCTCAAGCCTCTCTTTCCTTACAGTTTAGCCTTCAGCTCAAAACAAGGGCTTATTTTGTCCCATAAACCTGAATGAGTAGAGAAAGACCAGACAACCCACTCTTGATTAGGAAAATAACCAAATGAGCTCCAGCACATCCCTACCTCCGCCGTGCAACAGCTTCACCTCTCAGGTTGTTCTTCACATACAAACTCTTGATTGTCATCATCATTCAGCTTACATGGCTCTGGTGTCAGTGGTGGCATGAGGAAGGTCTTGAGCCTAAATGTTCCTGTGATAAATACAACAGAGGGTCCCAAAGTGATTTGTACACCTTCTTATCAGAATATAAGCAGTGAAATAGAGAAAAAAACAGTTTTAACTTCATATAAAGAAATGGTCTTTTGCTCTCTGGTGTGGTGAAGTCCCAGGACAGAGCTATTATAATAATTTTAGGAGGAGCAAGGGAAGAGACGTTTCTGGGTGGAGAGGTAAAAACAGCCAGGTGTTTTGACCAGAGCCAAAAAAAAGGAGAAATCCTCACCCTGTTGTCTGTGTCTGTAGCGCTCTGGAGCCACCACGTGTGTGTTCCTACACACAGGTAGGTATGTAGGAGTGCTCCTACCAGCCTGGGAAATGTCTTTGGGTGGGCAGGAGAGACAATGAGATTTAAGTCTCCTGGACCTCAACATAACACTTGTGCACGTGACACCTTTTCACATTTTTTTGTATTTATCTCTTGAATGGCTGAATTTTCAACTGTTACACTACTGAAGTTAACTTCGGATGTCATGTCAATTTCTGAAAGTGGCAAATTAACATCAGCTTGTTTTATTCCCCTTAATATTGATTGAAGTGTTTGTCATGGATTTCACTATGCTCTTCTATAATATGTCCAGGATTGCTGGTTTTGCTAATTATGCATTATTTTTGTATTATGTCCTGAATATTTTTTTCCCAGTTTCTTCTGTTTCTTTCTTATGTGCTCCATGCAGACTCTCTCTCCCCCTCTCTCCCATGCTTTTACTTTTTCTTCCATACAATAGGTATATGGAGAGAACAGCAAAACCTTCCTAATGTTTTTAGTACCACCATGAAAAGAGAGCAATTGCGAGGAAAGGACAGCTCAGGTTGTGCAGGTGGGGACTGCAGCATACTGAGTGTTAATAAAATCCCAGGAGGCATACCCAGTTGTTAAATACTGACAAGTTTCTATTGCTGACTGATTTTTTTCAGAACTTCACAACATAGACAAATTTTGGAAGATTTACTTAGGAATGAAGCCAGGATAGCCCTCCAAACCACAGAGGCCTCCTAATTTCATTCAGTGGAATGATTGTTTTAATGCGCAATTGTTACATGCATACCTCCTACTCCCCCTCATAACCCTCCCAAGCCTGTCAAGGTTTAGAGTCATTTGGACAATGCCCTTAACAACATACTTTACTTGTGGTCAGCCCTGAAGTCCTCAAAACATGTCTTGCAATGCTACTTCAGCCATATCATCATGACATTGGTGGGCTTTTAGCAAGCAAACCTATCAATCTGCAGTATTTCTGCACTTTTTATCAAACAGTTAAAAATTGCAGTTGTGTATGACAAGGAAAGCTCTGGAACCGTTTGTTAAAGTGTTACAAAATAATATCAAGTGACTTTTGAATATTTTCTGTGTACTCCCGTTTCATTGGAAATTGGCAACTTACAGAGACTTGGGAACAGTAAGTACCTTTTTGAGGAATAATTAAATGAAACAAAGAAAATGTAGTCTAGATGTTAAGAGCTTCACAGTTATGAATAAATTCGTTCCATAAATGCTTGAATATGCTCAGCATTTTGGAGACTGCAGTGGTGAACCCAGATTAGATGGCAGATCAAATCAGGAATAGAATAAGGCTTTTTGTACTGAGTCTGAAAAACCGACATCCCTAAATATTTCAAGAAAGCAATCATCTTCCCATTTCCAGGGTACTGCACAAAGCTCTCTCCTTGGGTCTGCTCTGCTTTGGTTTCATCTCTAGCTGATATTTCTGAGTATCAAACCATTGTAATCAAACCTATGCAGTGCCAATGAATTCAATGAAATTGCCAAGCACACAACATTTTTAATCAGTAAAAATCCATGCTGAATATTTCTATGCTTTATGAACAGAGAATAATAAGCTTTATAAATTTATTTTAAACTTCCCAGAGAACACTACTGTAGAGATATGATTATCTAATTAATTTTGCATAATTATTTAATGCTTTTTGAATTATACATTTTACATGTTTTTTTATAAACTTAATTGGTTCACATAATCTTCCCTAATATTTTTTTAATTGCAAATAAATTGCATGGAAATTTTACATAGACATTGGTATGGCAATTCCTGTAAATTTCGTATTAGTGAGGGAGTAAAAATATTTTTAAATCTATAGTCTACAAAAGTATGGCCTTAAATGTCTAGTTTCAGGCACATTCTTATGGACAAATCATGAATTTCTAATTTACACTGTCAGTCTGGTCAATATTACTCTAGTAGTTTACTCCCTTTCACCTCTGTACTTCTACACTAACCCTGAATATACATGTATGCCTGATGGAAGGGCTTGTTTATTTGCTTTAAGGTGATCGGATACTTGCAAATATACATAATAAAAAAAAAAAATTGTCTGCAGTGTCATGGCAGAACAAAAATTGTAAATGGTGCTGTATTTGTAGGCACAATGGAGCAGCTCCAGCTCCAGGTGCCAACCAGCAGGACTTCAAGCACTTTGTCTCAGTGCCTGTTCCAGCCCTGAGTCCTGGAGTGAGAGTGCAGTCAGGGATGGAAGAAGAAGAGGATGTAAAGGAGCAGGATTGTGTGTTCACAGTCAGTGTCAGTGAGAAGTGGGTTTTTCCTGTGAAAGCCAGCATTGTGGCTGCTTTTTATGGCCACATGGCAAACCAAGACTTCAGTCATCACCATGGGTCCAGTAATACCAAAAAGCAGAGCTTGAGTGGTGGACTCAAGTTTTGAGTGAACTAATGATTTTTATGAACTACATCAAATAATTTTCAAGCACTTTCTGGAGTTCAAGAATGTGTGAAGCCATATACAACCAAAGTGTTTCTCCATATACAACCAAAGTGTTTTGCTTTGTTGCCTTGGTGAAGTTTTATATGAAAACATGTGCTATCTGCCCCTAAAATTTTTCTCTCACAGAAATCAAAAGAAGGAGTGTAGGAAGAAGGCAGGATGGCTAAAGGGGAAATAAATTGATACCCTGAAGTAATATAAGCTGGTTTTGTTGCAAGATTTATTTGCATGACTTCGAGCTGTAGTAATCCTTCCCAAAAGAAAAACAAAACAAAACAAAATAGATGTATTGGATTGCTGACTGCTAGTGGTCATTGGTTGCTGTTTCATTAGTTGCACTCTATGTCTCTTCTGACATTTAGTGTGGAGTAGAAAACATTTTCAGATGCTCTGAAATATTAATGTTGAATATGTCATGAATTGTCTGCAAAATCTCAGGTTTGCATTGTGATACTGTAAAAGAAGTCAGTGCAGATGAGCACTGTGTAAATTCGCAGCTACAAGATGTTTCTATAGAATGAAAGAGGTCAATTTAGATTAGATATAAAGGAGGAATTCTTTACTGTGAGGATGGTGGGACACAGGATATGGTTGTCCAGAGGAGCTGTGGGTGTCCCATCCCTGGAATGTTCAAGGCCAGATTGTATAAGGCTTTGACGTACCTGCTCTAGTGGAACGTGTCTCTGTCCAGGGCTGGGGGATTGAAACCAGACGATTGCTAAGGTATTTCCAACCCAAACTCTTCTATGATTCTATGATTTAATTACTTTTCTAAAGTCATTATGTTACAACTGTACAACTATAACATGGAGTCAGGAAGAGTCCAACAGCCTGAAAACATCTTAGGTTTTTCTAAGGGAGAATTATATCCCCTTGTAATATTGGATGACTTTTTCCACATGAGCTGTTTATTAGCTAGAAAATATGTTTTTGAATAACCCCAAACCACTTATAATTGCAGACTGAATTCAGAGAAAAGTTTCTAATGAAAAATATTACTTATTATTTGTTCCCCATTGCTACAATTATTCACTTATTGCATACCATAAAAAGTTATTAGCAACTATTTCTATTTATATTAAGATAATCTGACCAAAACAGTGAAAGAGAAATCATCAATTAGAATCCCAAAATACTGGAAGAGGTCGAATCCTTTGATACAGCACTTAGGCTTTTATCCAAGGAATGGAGAACATGTATTTTTCTTCTTTAGAGATAGATATCAACCTCTCCCTCTTTCCAAGCATCTCCCTCCCCTATTCATAGCCTGCCACTAACTATACTGTACTAATCACAGAAATGATATCACCAAAACACAACCACACACAGAAAGGGAAAACAGCCACCCTGTCACGTCAGTCTTTGTCTCAGTGACAATATTGGTATTTTATACTTCTTGCAGAGTAGGGCAGGAACATGGTAAGAAATGTGAGAACCTTGTAAAAACAGCAGAGGAGCCAATCTTAGAGCTCTAACCAAGAGTGGTGACCTAATTTCAGTTTACATACTCATATTTTTCAGTGTCACTCATATTTTCATTACATCACAGTTGAGGTTGAGGCCTGATATTCAAATGAAATATTTTGTTGATAGTTGAAAACATATAATTTAATTTTTTATATGTTAAGGAAAGATCATAAGTTTTTGTCCTTTTTTTGGCCCCAGTGATTGCTTGATTTTATATCATCTACCAAGAAATAATTATGTTCACTGTGAACATTTATATCATTGATATCTTCCTCAACACACAAGAGCAGGAGAGGCAATCAGTGAGTGAACTGTTTTTATGAACAAGCCATTGCCTTCAGTTCAAGAACTGAAAAACAGTTACAAGGAACACTGAGATTGCAGTTTATATAATCTAAGGAAGTTGGGAGGAAAAAGTAATGTATGCTGTAATTTCTGGCCCGAGTCTCCAATGTTCTAATCCATATACTACTCACCAGTGTGCTTATTCCTTTGTTAGTGAAATAGCTGCAAAAGGATTTTGTCAACCAGATTAACAACATCACAAATTAGCAACATTTGTATTACATTTGTATTTTCACAGCTCCCATCAGAGCAAGATCATCTTATCATGCTAATTGTACAAACATTTCTGATCTCTAGAGCTAACAGGCTGCATTCAGACACAGTGAACAAATAAAATAAATGGAGAGACTGGAGAAGAGGACAGAAGGGGAAAGAGATAAGAACACTTAGTTGAAGAGACTATGTACATCCATAATTGAGGCTCTATTTATAAACTAGAACTAAGCATGAGATACTGAGGGGGTTAGTAATCCCTGCTGGCCAGCTGCAGAGCTGTTAAAGGAAGGACAATTTGTCTTTAAGGAGACTGTTCCTGCACTCCACTGTGTTGCTGAGTGGTATTTTATAAATGCCATAGGGTTTATGCAGTTTTTTAATTCTGCTGGCCTTACCTTCTTGAGTTAGCTATGCAAGGATAAAAGTCGTACCTCTTATGGCTATATATACTCCTTAATCTTCTTTAACATTTGCAGCAAATAATGAAGTCCTTTCCCACCCCACACTCTACATGGAGCTTATTTTGACATGTCAGGATTAAACAAATAAATTAAAGCATTTTTTCTTTTTACTTACAGGACTTTTCATAATTTCTGCTTTAATAGTACTACAAAGCTCTTATAATAAGCAGATATATTACATAGAACCATAGAATGGTTTGGGTGGGAAGGAACCTTAAGGATCATCCTCTTCCAACACCCTTGCTATTGACAGGGGCACCTTCCCCATACTAGGTTGCTCAGAGCTCCAACCTGGTTTTGAACACCTCCAGGAATGGGGTATCTCCAACCTCACCACCCTCACAGTAAATTTTTTTTCCAAGTATCAAATCTAAACTTACTTTCTTTTAGTTTGCAGGCACTCCCCCTTGTCCTATCACCACATGACCTTGTAGCAAGTCCCTCTCCAGCTTTCTTGCAGGCTCCCCTCAGGTACTGGAAGGCCACAATAAGGTCACCCCAAAGCCTTCTCCAGGCTGAACAATTCCAATTCTCTCAGCCTTTCCTTGTAGGAGAGGTGCTCCACCCCTCTAATCATCCTGGGGGCTTCCTTTGGGCTCACTACAAGAGGTCCATGACTTTTTTGGTTCTGGGCACCCCAGAGTTGGATGCAATATTCCAGCTGGGGTCTCACTAGAGCGGAGCTGAGGGACAGGATCCCCTCCCTCCCCTGCTGCCCACAGGGCTCTGGATGCAGCCCAGGACACGTTTGGGTTTCTGGGCTGGGAGTGCCGTGGCTGGCTCATGTCCAGCCTCTCAGCCACCTGCACCCCCAAGTCTTTCTGAGTAGGGCTACTCTCAATCTGCTCATCCCACAGCCTGGATTGAAACTGGGGGCTGTCCTGACCCAGGTGCAGCACCTTGCACTTGAACTTATTCAATCTCATGAGATTCCCATGGGCCACTTCTCGAGCTTGTCCAGGTCCCTCTGGATGGATCTCATCCTTCAGGTGTGGCAGCTGCATCACTCAGATTGCTGTCACCTGGAAATTTGGTGAGGGTGCAGTTGTGTCACTGATGAAGGCATCTGTGTCACTGATGAAGGCATCAAATAACATCAAATAACATTTCCCCAGTACAGACCCCCTGAGGGACACCACCTGTGTTATCAGGATATGAGCCATTGACCACTACCCTCTGGTAGTTTATGACTAAAGTAATAAACAAATTTCAGTAATAAAAACTTTGGATTAAGGACCTGACTACAGCAAGAAAGTAGATGTTACCAGTAGCCGTGAGTGGCAGGAAGGTTCATCTCTTGTCTTCCCCTCCACCCTTCCCTCTTTTGCCAGCAGTGGTTTTTGAATTGTTTTCTAGGCTGATATAAATAAGACAAACCTCTCCCTAATATTCTTTGCTGATAAGATGTTCACACCCTATGAGCTGTCTGCTTTATAGGGGAAGATCAGCTCAGAGCAAGAGGGAGTGTTTGTACCTTATGTGGAAAGCTGCTGGTTGGCGGGCAGTGAATTCACAGCTAAAAAGGGGATGTGCAGGAACTTCAATCCCTCTGCATCCCATGGGAAAGGGCTGCATAGCTCATCTCCTGAGCAAGTAGTGCTCAGCACTGGGATGCCCTCAGGAAAGCCATAAAAGACAAGCCAGTGGGAGCAGCCCCAAGCAGAGATGAATATGGGCCTGTCCTGTTCTCATGCTTTTACTTGGCTTCTGCAGCTCATCAGATACTAGGCCAGGCATATCTCTGCTCTGAGTAGAGCTGTCTTTGCATTTCTATGGTCCTGGTAGCTATCATCCTATATTCTTATATTAGGAGAGTCATCTCAAGTCAAAAACCTTCTATCTTCTAAACATCATCTATCTTACTCCTCTCTCCTCCACTTTGTTAAATGCACCTCTCTTTCAACTTCAAGCTTTTGGGCAATCTTAAAATTTTTTTCTTTGTTTTCATACTGTCCCAGGTCCCTTGGGACTAGAATGGGAATGGCCAAAATTCTCTGAGAAAGCCTCTTGGGCTATTTACAGCTCATCCAGAAGCAGAAAGGACTTTGGAAAAAGTCATAAAAAAACAGTTCTCACAAGAATGTCTAACCCAATTTAGCAGATAAACTGGATTTGAATAGCTCCATAAACTATCCAGACTTTTGGCTGGTTCTCAGTCCTGAACCTTTTCATCAACTTATGGTTTACTGACCACCATCTGTATTTAGTATCAATCTTATGACATCAAGATTTGTTCCTCTATTGGGTTGCCTGCATGGAAGTAGATTTTACCTTTGTTTTTGAACACAGTGAATTTTACAGTCAATGAAGAGAGGTAGGTGCTTAACTTTCATGCTCTCATCTTCATCTAGAGCCATAACAGAGATAACGCATTGGACTTGGCCTTCTGATTTAGGCACCTGCTACATGCCTTAGGTTTAGAGTACTTCAGTTTCAAAGGAAAAAAAGATCTTGCCCCAAAACAAGAGATTTCACTGTGGGAAGTATTAATATTGTGGTTGCACTCAACAGTAAAACTTGCTTTTCAGGCCATAAACAAAGTTAATTCTGAAAAAAATATAGTTTTCAAGCTTCCATGTAGTGGCTTTTCAGACAGATGGCTCAGAGGCTGTCCAGAAGGTGAGAAGACTGCTCATTTTCATATTTCATGCCTTCGCTTGGAAGCTAAAAGGGACTTGGTGCTGGAGACAATCCAGTGCTTTAGCTTCTAGGTCTTCCCTAACTAGAAATATATCGGATGTAACAAGAACAGATCCAGCAGGGTTGTAAGACTCCTCCAGTCCCTGATGTGCAGTGTTGGTCTCAGTAAATTCAGTGGCAGATCTCCCACTGACACTCCATAAGCTGCAGTCAAGTTTTTCTCAGAAACATTTGTCAAGAAAGATCTTTTTCCCTTAGGTTCTTTAAAAATTAATTTTACAGACATTTGAAGCAGCAACGCAATTCTAAGGAGTGTCCAAATTTGTCCACTGACCAGACAGTCAAGCCTAATTCCCTGAATCCCACATAAAAATGAGCTTTTGCTCCTAAGTTTTGAGCAGAGGGATTTTTGCCTACTCAGCAGTGCTGTAGTACCCTTAACTGGAGTTACTCTGGTATGAAAGATCTTAACAAAGACTGATATACCATATTGAGAAGTCTGCATTGTATTCATATCCATCACTTTTGATTATAAACTTAGAAGGATTAGGAGAGAGAAATGAAGGGACTATTAACCTTACGGGAGCAGGCTGTAGTTGTACAACAAAATTATAGAATGAGAAATGGCAGTGAAACTGGTGGATTTGGGGATGAATGACAAGAACCTTGGTGGAGTATAATGTATTATTTCCCACATACAAAACTCAGGCTGAAAGATCATCTCCTTTTACCCTACAACTCAAATCTTACGTATTTGCAGCAACACTGTAGCTACCAACTCTCTCAGCAAGACAAACACAAGGAGGTTATCACAGGGGTTTTTAACAGCAGGTTTAGGGACCTGTTTTCTTCACGCATCACTTGAGTGGAAAATGTTTATTTTGTGTCTGTGGCATAATTAAATGGTTTGCTAAGTTAATTCAAAGTCCTCAAACTGTCTCTTTGCATAGATGAATATCTTGACCAAAATATAATTAGACTCTATGATGATCAAGGGAGCCTGGCAGTGGAAGAAGGAGTAAATAGGCAGGACAAACCCTGCATTTGCAAACATCTTGCATTGCACATGCAGCTAATAGAGACTAAGCCAGAGACTAGAAGAGAGAGAAATGGGCAGATTAAATGGAAATCCATTGAGAAATAATGACGAATTCCAATTGGCTTTTTCTTCCTCTCCTTCTGAGTAATTAGAAACATCCTGGAGAAACAGACAGCTATTTCAGGACACATGCAGGAATTTCCAGAGGGTGGGTGGGATTTGGGTGCAATGGTGGGGAGGAGAGCAATGGCAAGGAGCCACTGGCCATTTGGTGGTGAGGAAGGAATGTAAGGCCAGTATGGGTGATGTCAATGTGAAAAGCTGACACAAAAACAAGGGGCTCATGGAAAGCTTTGGTTGCCTGTGCATATCCAATGCCTCATTCAGGAGGTGACTTAATTGTGTTTGCTCTTATGCTGACCCAAGAGAAATCCTTGTCTGAATGATACAAGTATCTGCTCTGCTCTGTTTATAGGACTTCCAGTCAAAAATAGCCAGGCCAGGAGGGAGTCATTTAAGGAAAGCAGTTTGCTTATGAAAATGCATTTTCCTGTTTGTATATAATTTGTATATACACCCACACACTGACACGTGCAAAGCCACATCTCACAGACGAGTTTTTTTCCTACAGCTGCTCAGTAGAGAAACTACCCATAATACTTTCTCCCAGCTTTGATTACTAGCAGTGTTTGGAACAAAGATTCCAGTTCGAAGTCCATTGGAGTCTATGGAAAGATGCCCATTGACTTCAATGAGATTTGGATCAGGTCCCAAGTCTTTCCCTATTTAGAAGTTGGAAAATAAGCTTCAGTTTCTCAGCTGTATATGCTGGAATAACTGGGCTTGAAAGTGAATGCACAGAAAAGCTTCACGTACTCAAGGCTGCCCCTTGCAAATGAGTCTTTTGTTTCTTTCTGTTCATGGATCACTGAGTTCTTCAAAGTCAGACAAACAAATAATGCTCCTAGTCATTACTGGGTTTGGCAGCGCTCAGAGTTGTCATCTGCAAGATGGAACCAGTCCTGTGGACACTCCAGAAGATACAAATTTTCTTCTGCAAGAATGAACACTAGTGGGTTTTTTAAAATTTGGGAGTAAGAAATAAGTTTTGAAGAAAACCTTTTCAGATCCTCTTCTGTAAAATAGATATCCTTCATGTATCCAATAGGCTTGGATGAAAAGAAGCATCCATGGCTTAGTCTTGGCATTATCAGATAAATTTCTTCCTGATTTACCAAAGAGGATTTTCAAAAGATTTTAAATTACTGACAAGTGGAAGCTTTTGCATGATGAGAGAGGCATTGACTGTGCTGCTTCTGATCCACTCTTGAAAATTAAGTGACTGCCCTTATGTTTTGGGGTTTTTTTCCCCAGGCTCACTTTCAGTTTTTTACTATAATAGCAATCCAGAACATTAATTTTTGTAGTTGAGACGTTACAATTATTACTCCTGCTCCTGACAGGGGAGATGGAACTAGGTGATCCTTAAGGCCCCTTCCAATCAAACACATTCTATGAACAGACATGAATAATAGGCTACATCCTATCTTTCATATTTGAGGAGATTTGCATTATTTTAAGGCTTTTAAGCATCACAGAGAGCTTTTCTGTTGATTCCAATGTGAATTTCATTGATCTGAAGCAGAGAAGGGCTGATGGACAAGGGTAACTTTAAGCTAAATGTCAGCACTCTCTTACCTCTGCACCAGAGGAATCCATTCCAAAACTACTGCTTTATGCAGTGATACATTACTAAAGTGAAATAATTATGGGGGTGGCATAAGAGTGGCATATGCTTAATTTTTCATTTATTTAAGTGTTTAGGAATTGCTCTTAATGTGACAGATGTACACACTTGTCAAGGCACCAGCTGAAGTGTCTTTTTTTTTTTTTTTAATAAGGTTATTTACTTCTGGAAAAAAAAAAAAACAAACCCAGACACAGACTGTTGTCATTTTTTTTTCAGTTTAAATTTCATTCAGACTCATAAGAGAGTTTGTTTAATTTTCTTATCTTCATTATATTTTGATGACAACTTAATTATTTTAGAAAAATTAATGATTATTCCCCTTCCCTGCATCAAACATGAGATGAGCATTATGCACTAATTATAAGGAATGAACTACAACTGACGTCAACAGAATTTGTGTGACTGCACATACTATAAATTAAATCAGAATATTATACAACAGCTGGAAGACAGTCTAAGAAATAACTTTTTGAATGCCATGTTAAAGGACATGCTGACTCACACATCCATTTAATTCAAGAATCTCTACACAAATAATGTTCTTGTCTACTGACTTTTGCATAGCCTGGAAAATGTAAATGAAATTATTTCCATGCTAGTTCTGGCCAAACATAGTGATTGCCATTCAAATGCATCAGTTGTACTCTGATTAGGAATTGGCTTAAACTGCAGTGAAGTCTGGCTTAGGCAGAGCCTGAAGAGCTCAGGGTAGCAGTCACACCTCTGGTCACTGTGTATGTACAGCCAGTGAAAGGCTAGGAAGGGAATTCATCACCAGCTCTAGGATTTGAGAAACAGGTGATGTTGTGCTCAAGAGCTCATTTTAATGATCTGTGATCAAAAAGGGACATCCCAGCTTTTGATCTTCAGCCACATTTATCCTGCTCCTTTCTGGATATAGGGGATTTTCCATTTTTGCAACACTACATGAGCAGGGCCAAGCTGTGCCTTACCAGAGATCCTGGAGATCAGAATAGCAGGCACTGTTTTCTGAAGTAAACAGTGAACTCATTTCTAGGATAAGGAATTTTTTAAAGGGCGTGACAGTGAAACAAAATTTCTCCATGCACACATCTGATCTCATAAGCAATCTCCTAAGCAGAGACTAGTAGTGTTCATTGCACATTCCAGTCCTACTACAGATATTAATGTGTGCAGACATTTGAGATCAGACCTCTCCAAAGCCCCCACCTGTAAGCTAAAAGAAGAATCACCACTAACATCTGTTCAAAGCATATCTGGTAACTAGAAATATAACCAGTCTTTCTTGTGCAAAATCTTTACTGTCATTAGCACACTGACATTCAGGATTCTGTGGAAGAGTTTGTTGGGAGGAGAGTGGCAGATCCTAGTGAGTGTCCACCGAGGATCAGCTCCTGGCAGACTCATTGCAGAAAATGGAACATAGATTGTCCATTAGCCAAACACCATTTGTACAAATCATTGGTGTCACTGACAAGATTGTATTGGGAGCTTATTTTGGCAGGTACTCATTCATTATATTTAAGGTAACATCAAGGACCTTTATTTTCTCAGGCTTTTTAGGGGGAAAGCTTTATTTTTCTGCTCTTGCTGTCCATTTTTCATTTATGCCTGAAGTGAATTTACTTTGGTAGACTACGAAGTTGCTTATGAACTTGATATGGCAATTCAGTCTATAAAGACTGAATAAAGGTAGTGCAGAACAACTTGTGTTTTACCTGTGGTATCTATTTTTTCTTTTATTAAACAGTCAGTGAAGACTACATTAATACTCTGCAAAACTGCTGAATATTAAATACCAGAAATTGCTGGTTCATTCCTGCTGCTGGTACAATGATTCTCGGCTGCAGGTGTGCAGACTGAGTTGTGTAACTGAGAATCTAGAGCTGTATGCTTGGTGTTGCATCTTCATCTCATAGGTCAGAGTGAGGATAAAAAGAGACCTTCTCACTGAACACAGAGCCAGACTTCAGGGACTGAGGGGTCCCACTGCAGCCCCCCAGCATGGATAACTCCTAGGAAACAGAAAATGTGAATAGAAAAATTGTAATCCTTCTTGGAGAGTAGCAATCCTCTTGAACACATCTTAAGAGAGCAGAGTGTCAAAGCAGTAATTTTTTTTCCTGAGTTTATAGGTCATTCCCATTCTCTACATTTACGTGCCAATAATACACAGCAAATACTGGGACAATGGCCTTCTTTTATTATTTTCTCTCATCCTTTGATAAGCTCAAGCTCACAATGGAAAGCGAGGGAAAATGGTATTTATGTTTGCTTTTCACTGTGAAAATAAAGAAGTTTCCTGGTAAGGAAAGAGATAAAATCACTTGGCACAAGGATTTCTAATTCACACTGGACAAATTCAGGACAGTGTTATACATATCAAGTAATGATTGAGGAATTTCCTTATCATCTGACAATATTTTCCCAGACTTCTAGTAACAAAATACTGGTTCAAGATTCATTTAATGTAATGTAAACCTTGCCAGGACTCCAGAATGGTAACCTAACAGAAGTTTAGGTGCTGATATAAATATATTTTACCTATATAATTAGATATAAAATATCTTACATATCTATATCTTATCAACCTTTATCTTTTAATACATACACACTCCTGACAGGCAGGGCAGGATCACACACATCACCCCTGTGGTTACGGAGCTGTTTCTGTACAATTTGTAGCTCAAAATGCTTTGGCTCAAAACACTTTTATCTGAGGGTATTCAAGCTATCAAGGACAAGGTTTGGCAGCAGAAGTAGGTGTCTTTCATAAAAAAGTTAATCTCAATGGGAAAACAGGCAAATTTGGGGAAAAGGTTTCTTGTTAACAAAAAGGGCAAGACAATACAAAGTTACTAAACTGTAGCAAAACAAATGAAATTTAAATATGCTTAATCTTACTACAACTACTCTTTTTTTTTTTTTCCTCTCTTGATAACCTTGAGCCACCTGGAGCACCAAAGTTCGTCATTTTCCCCAGGTATATAATTTGAGAAAATGGAAGTATATAATAGTTTCTAATTACCTACTCTCTGTCTGTTGGAGCAGATTCAGCTGGAGCAGCTTGCACCACCCCTCAGGGCAGCTCACAGTTTGCAGGGAGGACATTTCCCTAAAAGATGGGTGCAGAACTGCTGAGATGAAAATGTGCTTGGATTTCTTTCTCTATTTGGACCTGTGTGTCCTGTAGTACAAAGGTGTAAAAATAGGGACAGTTCCTACATTTTGAGAAGCAAAAATGTATTACTCAGAAAGAAAAAGAAAGGAAGACTGACCTACACATGCTTCTTCAAAGAATGGTTATAGGCTACAGAACTTGAGTATGCAGAGTGCACAGTCCTGTGAAAAGTGCTGCAAAGTTCTTTTTCACAGGTAACTTCAGACCTTAGTTTTGGTCTGCTTGAGGGGTCTCCATGGCGAGTGTGACAAGAGGTTTTAAGGGGTTTTTTTTTGCGGTTGTAATAATTTCTGTGTGATGAAAATGAACTTTATCAAAGAACATTCAGGAATTCCCTAGGTCTGATGGGCTCTGGTTTCTGTTCACTACTGAAACCTACCCAGTGTGCAAACCATATCACTCCTATCCAATTTTTACTACACTTGACTCTTAAATATTTTCCTCTATAATGTTTCATGTGTGGATAGCAATTTACAAGTATTTTGTTGTGAGAACGATTACCATCTTGCCAGCACTGACAGTCAGTTCCTATTTATAATTCCAGCAACATGCAATATTTAAAAATCCCCATAGCTACCTGATATTTATAGTCACATTTATTATCCAAACCATAATTTTATATGTGGGAAGGCACGCAAATACACTACATTGAAGAATTCCTCATTTGGGTTTTTTTTCCACTTCAGCATTTCTCTGAATTTTTTTAATCTTACATGAAATTCACTCCACCTGAGAGGAAAACATTTGAGTGAAACCTTTTGAGTCACCTTTTCCCAGCAATTTATAAAAACAGACAGTAGGGAAAAAGCAGCTCGTCCCAACAATCTGGGATTTCTGTCTCTTTTCAGGAGGTGCCTTTGAGCCACCACTGAGATGGGGGATTCTTAGATGTACTGCCCACCTTTTAAATTGTGCTTATTAAATGAGGTGAACTCTAATTACTAATTCATAAAATACTTCATAAATTCCAGGTAATATTCTGACCAATATCAAAACTACATTTAGGTTCCGATTTAAAGGGTTCAACCTTTTTTTTCCTTTTTATTTAATATGAAACTTCAGCTCTCAATTTTTGCAAACAAAATTATTTTAATATAAAGAAAAAAAGAGTTAATGGTGACTTTAATTTAATTGCACAAACTTACAGAAATAATATCAAGTGTATTCTCTTTTTATCTGTGTTTTGGTTCTGGCTTTAACAGGGCTCAATTTCCATTCACAGTCCTGTCAGAGTAGTGTCCTCTATCCCTCTATTTTTAAGTGTGAAAATGTTTATGCCAATATTGAAGTATTTTGCATAACAAAGGAATTTTTGTCCATATGGGAGTATTACCTCAAATATGGGACATAGCAAGGACCAGACATGCAACTAAATGAGGTAGAATTCCATTCCGGACAATGGAAAATGAAAAGAAAAGAAAAATCCTGTCAAGGGTATCTGACCATCTATTTGATCAAACCTTGTTAAGAAAAAGTAAGAGATTTCCTAGCAATAGAAAGAGGACTGGACTCTATTCAGACTCAGCACCAACATTCTGGGGCCTCACTTGGTGTTGGAGGAGAGAGCACGTTTTAATTTTCCCTTTCTGATGCATATAGGGGAGGAAACTTCCTATCTGCAAAAGACTAAGAGGTAGATGAATTCCAGCCAGAATGTACGGCAATGGCATTAATACCAATTGCTCTCTTGCCCAGGCACCAAGCCACAGCTGTATTGCTGTATTGCTACTTATTCCTTGTGTAAGGAAGGAAGGAAGGAAGAGCCTGAATCCTCCTGGGATGTCCCTGGACATACTTATTACGTGGGAAAACTGGCTGAATCAAAACCCTGATAAAGTCCTCCTCCCTTTTTTTAATTATTTTTAAATTATAATTTAATTAAAATTTTTGCCTCTATTTTGTGAGCACAAAGATTGTGGACATCTTGTGTGCTAACATTTCCCTTGGGCTATATTTTTTAGTATACAGGTCTGTGTGCCCTGGAACTCACAAAATCTTTGATGACACAAGCAATGACAGAATGCAGATCCTTGCTTTAGGTAAGGACTACTACAGTAGATGTTTTACTAATTTTCAAAGTGTTGTTGTCAATCACTACTGGAGAAGCAGGGTATCCAGTTCTTATTTTACTTTTACAAATCTACCAGTGCTTCATAGTAAATCTATCCATGTTTAAATCCCTGAACACCACCAACCTTCTATGGAAAACAGATGAAGCAACATCTTCTGTTACCAAGACTGCAATAACTAAACAGACTATGACAGACCTTTCAAAAAGCAGGAAAAATAAGCAAAATAAATACTCAAAACATTGGCTGAATTTGGCTCTCAATTACCCTGATGTAAACCAAAGAGCATTCTTGCACTTAGAGTGGATAAACTTCATTTGGGTGCTGTTTTGAGACACATAACCAAAATTTTTTTGAAGGAGGTTTCTAAGAAAATCACAGATTTTGCCATATTGATGCAAAGGCAGAAAGGCAGAGTTCTGGGACACATCAGGAAAAAAGGGTCCTAAGGCTCTTGGTTTCTGCCAGCTGTCCGCACTGTCAACAGAATTGTGGACAATGTAGGATGTATGAATATATTTCTTTACATTCTTCTTAACTCACTTTGAGGGGAACACAAACACACAGAACAGGAATAAAGTTTCTGCTGTCTTTCATCTTTCCACTCCGAGGAAACTGGACAAGTTTTTGGCCTGCAGCTGCCTACTACTAACTTTAACTTGTTTAGTTGCTTTCTTGTACCCATTTAACCAATTCATCATGTCAAATGTTCCATGCTGACTCCAGAGCTGGCACATCTGAAAATATTTACTTCCTCTATATTTTTAGTTATTCTTTTGTCTCATCAATTATTTTCAAAATCATAATACACAGGAGTCAGTCTTCCCATCAAAATATGATTGATGTGAAAATACTCTTAAAACATACCTAGGAATTCAGGAAACAGATAACTGTTATGCTGATATTTTTCCTGAACATTTGTTATTTGCTTGGATATGAGAACTACCCTGAACTGCATCATCTACTTATGAAGGTTGAGTTCCTTCAGAGAGCTGAACAAGATCCTACACCAACTTGTGAGACCCAACGAGCATGGTTTGCTTTCTTGTCTAGGATCTTACTGATTTCCTAGGCTAAGCTGCTCAGAATGTCTTCAAGATTCCTTTGTCCTATGTATTAAAATCCATATTTCAAAATATTGTACAATTTATTGTGTATGCATACTTTCTTTTGTTTGGAGTTAATTTAGATTTATTTATTTATTTATTTAAGATTATAACAGGACTTTGCTTTCAGAAAGCCAGAATGTTGGTTGTATGGCAAAAATCCTTTTGCAGTTTTTTGCTAAAAAAAGGAAGCTCCGTAAGATGTACATTAGAAGTGGCCCAGAACTATGTGATGATATTGCAAAGAAACATGATTTGTTTTCTGTTTTCTGTGAACCTTCAATTTTGGACCTTGTAGGAAAATTTTGGATGAGATATCAGAGTACTGATAGATAGATAGATAGATAGATAGATAGATTTTTTTTGTTTTTTGCATTTTTTTAAGAGCTTATTTTAATTCCCTCATGCAGATCTAGAATACCTACTCTAACATATTAAAAAAAAAAAGTCTTTTTTTCCTGGAACTGTAATTTAGATCAGCCCTTAATAGTAACTTATCTGAATCAAGTTCTCTCCTTCCTCCATCTTCTAATCTATAATATCTAAATTTATACATGAACAAGCAGAAAGAACAAGTTGCAGCTGAGGGAAAGAGATTGACTTGCTTATGTCTGAGAATCATACCTAAGCCAGGTCATACCTGCCAAGATCTCAATCTTCAGACAAACTGATCAGGGAATTATGAACAGTTTACAATAAAAATATGATAGATAATTGTGGCAGCTCAACAACATTGTGAAAAAAAATTTTGCTGGCTAAATTGACACTTCTGCCTTTGAATTCCCTCTCCCTCACTTCTCTTGAAAAAAAATGGAAAAGACAATAGAGATTACAGAATTCACCAAAATAAAAGTAATTTTTTCACAGAGAAAAAAATTGAAAAAGCTATCAGGAAGAAAGAAAAACTTTTCAAAAGTTCTCTTTTATGGTAACCTTATGTCTTAGGTTGCATTGCAAGATGTAACCAGAAGTATGTATTCTATCACCATCTGTTAAAACCAGGTGGGGCAGTGTTCTTTATCTCTTCTGTGACCCATCCCTCATAACTCGGGGTGGGGGATATCCTCTGTTAATGGGCCAGCTGTTGAAACCAGATGGGACAGTTTTCTTACTCTCTTCCAGGACTCATCCTCCCTCCAGGGGAATATCTTCTGTTAATGGGCCATTGAGTCTCACTGCATGACTGAAAAAATTACATCATCCCATTGTGAGATGCCGCACCCAGGGGGAGGAGCCAAGCATTCCTATCAGGATATAATATGACATTTGGAACACCACAAAGAGCCTTTTTTCCACTGGATTCCCACAGGAAGACCAGACCCATCTCACCAGCCCTGGACCTTCAGAGGAAAACTACACCCTTCTATAGGATCATCTCTGCTTCAACAGAACCACATCTGTCCTTCCAGGAGGACTTAACTGGACTGCTACCAACAGCCTGACCAACTGGGTGTAAGGTTGTACTCTGACTTGGTCAGTGTTTTTTTGTACTACTGCATTTTTATTTTAATTTTCCTAGTAAAGAACTCTTATTCCTATTCCCATATCTTTGCCTGAGAGCCCCTTTAATTCAAAATTATAATAATTCGGAGGGAGAGGGTTTACATTTTCCATTCCAAGGGAGGCTCCTGCCTTTCTTAGCAGACACCTGTCTTTTCAAACCAAGACACCTTAATCATAAAATAAATCATATATCAAGAATGAGAGAATGAATTTTCATTCACTCAAATAAATAAATAAATGCATATCCAGAAATGTCTTTCCAGGATGAAAAAGTAATCTTTTTACATTTAACTCATATAGCAGAAAGTCAGAAAAAGGATGCATCCTGACATTTTTATGGTTTAAAAGTGCTGAGAATGTCCACATATATCAAGGTTAATCACATTCAGAAGGGACATAGCCTTGGAGCAGGGTATATATATATGTTTATAGTTATTCCATAATTCTTCCAGTACTAAGAAGTTTCTTCCAGCACTAACAAGTGAAACACTAGTCTATTTTTTTTTTTTTTTTTTAAGCAAAGCAAGTGTTAATGCACTTAGGGATGGCTGCAGTAACATAGAGACACAAAGCCCCAGAGACTGTGGAAACGTGACCTCTGGTTTTCTAGTTTGCATGCTCAAGTGATTCCACCTCAGCTCTGGGCACAGGACTCTGCAGGTGTGACACTGGAGTGGCTTCAGGAGAGGCTGTGGTACCACCTCAGGCTTACTCCAACACAGTTAAGAGCAGGATTGTACTCTTCTACTTTGCTCTGTGAGAAATGTATACATTGATACATTGGTTTCACAGAATCACAGAAATCATAGAAACACTTGAATTGGAAGGGACCTTCAAGGTCACCCAAATCCAAACTGCCTTCTCCAGACAAAAGTGGCCCCAACTTCACCAGGTTGCTCCAGGCTCCATCCGACCTGGCCTTGAACTCTTCCAGAGCTGGGGCATTTACAGCTTCTCTGGGCAAAGGGAGAAGTTGTAACTCACCTCACAGCAGATTGCTGGTATGGATGGAAGTGATTTTCGAAAGTGCTTCTATTGCTGCTGTCATCGGGATGGGTGTAAAGCTTAGTCCCGGCTGGGATCATTTGAGGATGGTCTACTCCAGCAGATCGTGGATGTGACTGGCCCATTCTGGCCTGAGTCTGGGCAGGCCTTGTCTGCAGCGCTTTCACAGACAATTTCAGCTCACAGTTCCAGCTCAGGGCCTCTCACCATTTCATTTTAATTTTCCTGCGCCAGGTCTGAGGAACAAGGACTCAGACCTGTTGATTCTAGCTGAGAAGTGAGGGAAGGAAGAATGATAAAATCAAAGCCAGAGGTCAGGTGCAAAACAAAGAATGGCCACGAAGAGTTCCCAGGAAGAGAAGGTGGGAGCATTGGCTCCCGGTGGAAGAAGGGCTTACCAGCTCCCCTGCTCCTGACTTGTACCCAGCAGTGTCCTGTCAAGGCAGCAGTAGCTCCAACTTCTCAAAGGCAAAGCAAATACATTTTGGTCCCACAGTGGCTTTAGAGGACTGTGGCCCCACCTGTGCCATTCTGCAATGAACTGGTCTGAGTGTCCTGATGGATCTCACCCACCAGCTGAGTGTCTCTGCAGGCTCAGGCTCTCCCCTGCTCAGCCTCTATCTCTTCACCAGCAAAACAGCTTGTCTGGGCTGTATATGGGGAGAGGGGAGGGAGGATATGTTTGCCATGTTCAAAAATAGTTCTCTGGAAAGATAAGCTAACCCTAATGACTTTCAAAAATTAGTACTGCATATCACCAATAGAAAAACTAAGAACTTGCTATAGACATGCCGAAGTGCCACTTATGATTACAATTCAACTAGCAATTCAATTTTCCAAGGTCTAAATTCAGGATATGATGTGTGAAAATGGCCCAATTCAAAAGACATATGAATTAAATGGAAATGCAAGCCCGTGTGATTCATTCTGTCAGCATCATCAGCTTCACAAATGTAGGTTCAAAATACCCAAGGTCAATATTTCTCAGTTATTAAAGTGAAAGGAAGCTGCATTCATGAAAATCAGCAGTAACTTCAGAGCTGTAATGAGGGATCTTGTGAGAAGCAACAGCTTCTTTCCTTCTTTCTTTTCTCAAGGCATGAAAGGTAACTATAACTGCAAAGGCCTGACTGTGAAAATAGTCAGTGGCTTGGCTTTTGTCTGAATCTGGATTCTCCCATACAATCAGAAGAGAGCTAGGAAAAAAAGATGAAAAAAATTGTCTATTCCTCTTCCTTTATCCCATTTATGTTCTCTAAGTTCCCCCAAATCTTCCTCCATGGGAAGTTACTTTTTCTGACCCTTTTCCACATTTTCCTGTCAGGCATATTCCCTGTAGCTTCATTCCAGGATGTACTGGAATTACGGAACTTCAGGAAAAACCTACAAATTTGTTATAAATTAATCTCTGCTCAATATTTACTATTTTTTCTGTAGCACCTGCTTTTAAAATTATGGAGACATCCAGATGTGAATTTTGAAATTATATTAGAAACAAGGATTTGTTTGGTCTTGAGTTATTAAATTTACAGTGACCACATTTATTTAATTCAATGAATGATGCAACTCCAGTCCATAACAGCTTTTTCCATCTGATCACTTCTCAAATATACATGAAAGAAAACTGTCTTAATACTCATTGCCCTTAAATACAATGACAAAATTAGGAAATATTTTGTGCTCTGCAGTGTTTTTATGACTGCTCATTAAGCCATCTTTTCTTACAGTGCTGTTTCACTTTCCTATTAGGTGATTGACATTAGTAAAACATAAGTGGTGTTCTGCTGTTAGACCACTGTTCTCGCTTTGTCTGTCTGTCTTAATCTTAAAAACTTGTATTTTCAGTGCCAAATGCCACACTGAGAGAACCTCTCTGACATCAGTGCTACTGTTGTCGACATCGAGTACACTTCAGCTCTGCAAGATATGCCCTGATATAAAACCAACCTATATTCTTCCTGCTTTTATAATATTCCAAGAAGGCGGCTATCAATTATTTTCTTAAAGTATTTTTTGCTGTTTGATATTGTCTGACATAGTGTTTTGTGGCAGAAAGTGTGCTTGAAGACTGGTGAAGACCAGCCTTGCTCTTGCTAAGCTTTTTTTCAGTCTTTGAAAGATGCTTTTGTAAGTAGCATATTTGTTTTATCAATTCTGTTGTTGAAGTTTTCCTAGGTTGAGTTTCATAATTTATTTAGTTCTCATAACTTAATACTATAGATGTATGCGAGCCTTGTGATTTACTACCACATCTTTTAACATTTATATCAATTTTCTTACTATTCACGTAAATCCTCTTGGACTTTGGGGTACTTCTTTTATTGATATGATTTTTATTTATTTTGTTTCACAGTGAAGAGTTAGGAGTTTGTTGGAGTTTTTAAACATTTTTTTAAAATGTATTTTGGCTGATTTCCTTTGGTTAGTAGAGTTCTGTATCTACCTACACTGAAGGACTGCCTCTGTGGAAACTATTTTTTTCCCCTGAATTTATGATACTGTCATAGAGAAAAGGCTTCAAGATGTCAGTGTTGATGGTCTGTGATGAGTAAAGCTTTCTGCATGTGAAATCTTTAGTTCAGTTTGAAAATGTGCAGTGAAAAGCAGTACTCTTAGTCCTCTGTGGTCAAGTTACTCTTTTCAAACACTGGGGTTTTTTCTTATGTTTCATATGCTTTCTATACACGTATAGTTTGTAATATTTGGTTCTGAGGATTAGGATTGTGCCAAAGCCAGATATACATGTAAGTTTTTTCCAATACATACATGGTACCTGGTAGTTCTGCTGGGAGAACTCCAAATTACTTCATATATTTCTTCATGAGGAAATATAATTCAGGAGTTTCTATGCCAGAAACAACTCAGATGTCTGTGCATCATTCCAGTTTGGAAACTCATGTTATATTCATACATTTATTCAGAGTTGTTTTCCCAGCCACTGGGTCTGAAGCTCCTCATTAACCTTGCTGTCTCCAGTTTATTTAAGTAAACTGGGGTTGGAGTTTATGTGAAAACAGGAAAAGTTCTTGCCTGGATTATTTGCTTAGTACAGATTTGTTTTTCCTTTCTTTATTTGTTTGTAAATTCTTTCTTTACTAACCTAAAAACAAAAGCTCCCTACAGTTAGATTTAGATACTATTACAGGAATGGAATGAGACACAGTCAGTCAGTAAATATTTCTTTATATTATTTTCCCTCAATGTCTTTGACAGTACATTTTTCTTTTTTAAATATAACTTGAAAAAAATACAATGTTTGTAATCAGGAGCTTCTCAAATCACCAGACTGTGCTAGTAAGAGGTGGCATGTCCAGGTGGTGGACCAGCTATGTGGGGTTTTTCCAACAGAGCCTCACTCCATATTCTCACTCTATTGAGTTATGCTTAAACCTGTAAAATAAACTTTAATCTCTACTTAGCCAAAGCAACAAACGCTGCCAATTCTTTATGTAAAATGTAATTATACTAGAATTTAGAGGTCACTTTCCTTCCAGTCAGGGACCTCTGGGGGATGCAGCCAGTTATAATCGGCAGTAGACAGGAGGGGTGCCATTACCATAACCATGTTAGTTTCAAGTATTTCATAATTTTTTTTAGTACAGTATTGTTGATATGAACTAGGATTTAGTAGCACATGCTTTTATTTCTCTTATCTCCAGTGACCAATGCGTATTTCATCTCCTGCTGTACATGACAAGAATATACTGCCATGTATTCAAAAGAGATTTAAAGCAGAGCAAGTCAAATTGGAAAGAGGCCTTTGGAATACAGTTACATTCACCATATGGTAAGAGTTATTATTATACAATTTTCATAGGTATTGGTATAAATTAAAACATTTAGGAGGGCCTTCTTAAAACCCTAGATGTTTTTAAACAATTCATCCAAATCCCTAATCCCCAAAAGACCTTTTGGACCATTAATCAAGCCATGCTGGCTTTTGCCCTGCACATTTTTCTTCAGACTAATCCACAGAAACAAGCAAATAAATTACACATTAAAATTTATGAGTACAAATTTTTCCTTCCCTCTAACTAACATGTACGATTTTCCCTGGAGAAATTCTCTCCTGCATAAGAAATTAAAGCTTTTAAGCAAAGAATAGTTCCATTGTCACGAAGAAAAACAGAACCATTGCCATAGCCATGATATTTTCAGATATTTATTAATACTGAATACTATATTATTGATCTGAATGAGGGATAATTAGCATATATAACCAGAATAATATATATAACCATTGTTAGCTCCTGAATGTTGCAGCACTGTAATACAGTAGGAAAAAAAATTCATAATTTTTTTTTTTTCCTGCCAGGAAGGAGACATTGTAACCGTTGTTCTTTAAAGGAGCCTCGAAAGGGGGAAAAAAAACCCCTTCAAAGCAGCAAACCTTTTGGTTCTTTTGATCTCCTGGCAGCTGAAATCAACAACTGCAGAGCCTAGGGACACCTTGGTTTCCAGCCTAGATGATGGACTGCATTTGCAGGAGGTTATTAGCTGTTTGTTGGGAACAGGCAGACAAACCAGATGCCTGAATTTAGAAGGCTGTCTCAGTTCCGATTAAAATTTTCCTCAGTTTCTGAAGACTCAGCAAAACTCCAGCACAGGTTGTTATTTTAGTCAAGAGTAACACTTTGAGGTCAAAATGGACCTTTTTAAAATGTGAATGTAGGCATTTTAAATTCCTACTTGAAAAATTACCATGGTATTGCCTCTGAAGGTTACTTCAACATACTTACTAACATCATTTTTACGTCTGAATGCTTTTGAAAACCAGCTTATTTCTGCAGAAAAGTAAGGGCTTTCTCTTGGCTTCCAAGAATATAGCCAGTGCAGTTATCTGCCACACTATAAATACACATTGTGCAAGAGGGGAAGCATAATTATCTAATGTCATTGGAGCTGTGGGTTAGAAGACAGTTATTTTCTTGGATCACGTGAAGATGGAGCCTTGACTAGTTCTATATTAAGCAAAATTATTGCATCAAACACTTGAGTCAAGCAGGCCTTGCTTTTAGCATGATGTATGTAAGAATTTTATCAATATATTGCTAATGTGACTTTCCAGCCATAGAATGGAAAGACCTACAAAGGAATAACCAGTCCATGGTAGCTGAATTTTCACCTGGTACTTGCCCAGCATTTGAAACATGTAAATTTGTATGTGAAATGTAAATTTGGTTGTGGGCTCCCAGCAGTAAAAGGCCTCGCAAAGCAGAGAGCAGTGGGCTGACAGTCTCTTTGTGGTCAACCTATTCAATATAATTATACCTTCCTGTTGCTCTGATAGGTTTGTTCCACTGGAAGGTAGGACAAGGCAAACTTCATTTGATTTGAATTACCTTGAAAACATATTTACCGAGCTCAGCTGAGTATTATATGTAAAATCAATAAAATAAAATAATTTTAGAATCCTAATTTCAGAGTCAGACCTGCAATAAACTGGAAAGTTGTTTTACTCTATACAGCACAAAAGCAGAAAGATTAACTTTTTTTCAGCTATACAATGATAAAAATAAATTATTTGAAGTTATTAAAAAGTTTGCAATTTCTCATTTTATCTTCAAGACAATTTACATTGGGGCTTGAATTTTTCGAACTAGGGGAAATTCTGGGGCTGGATTGTTAAACAAATCACATAGATGTTTACTTAGTAGCCAGACACCAAAGTAGAATTTGGAAGGGAAATACAATCAATTTTTAAGATAACACTCCAGTAAGTCTTAAAACGACAGAATCCGTCAAGCAACTCCTTGTTTGATCCTGACTGCTCAGCTCCAGCTTTTCAATTTCAATGTAAAATTGACTTCTCTGTGCAAGGCAGAGATTTCTCAGGTTCTACAGTGCTCAGAGGAGAGCCTGCTGTGCTCCAGAAACGAGTGCTGCCACTTTCACTGGGGCCATCAAGCTGTATTTGTTCTCTGGATGTGCTGAAAGAACGAGGACATGAAAATCTGTCGTGACTTATTCCTAAGCTTTCATCCAGAAAGAGATTTAGTGGACCCAAGAGATAACACAGCTTGATACTTTCTGGGAGAAAATAGTTCTCAGGGAAGAGGAACTTTTTTTTTTTTTTTAAATAACTTAGTGGCATTTTGGGGTAGCTTGGAAATGAGAAGGTCTTTCATATAAAGAAAAAAAGGTAATGAATAGCCAGAGTTAGATAAATGTTTTTGACGTGGTCACATTCTCAATTTGATTAGAAAGAGACAGAATTATAGAAAAAAAAGAAAAACATGAATACAATTATTTTATTTTAGTCTTTCCAGATTGGCTTTAAAGATGTAAGAAGCTCAGTGAAGCCATGGAGACTTTACATACTTAGTCTAAGACAAAACCAACAGCCAAAATTTTTATACCTAACTCACTACAAGTACTGGAAACAAACATTATCTTTGACTTAAACTGGTACTACTTGTTCTCCTAATTTAGAGGAGGAATTGAGGAGGTTGCTATTTGTTTTGTTTGTTTGTTTGAAAACATATGTGAAATTGCCACTGGCTGTGGGAATGGGCACTCCTAATAGCAGCTTTTCATGTTTCTCTTGATAAGCTTAATCAAAGTATCTGATTATAACGCTTCCCTGAGCACTTCATGTATTGTTTCTTTGGGAGCACAATAGATGTAATTTCACTCTTTCAGACTAAATGATTTTCATGGTAATTTCATGGCCATTATCCATCCCACACGTGGTGGTTTTGTATATAGATGTTTCTGACCCATGGCTTCTCACTAGTAGTCTGGAAAAAGTAGCTTCCAAACATAAAAAAGGTGCAACTTATAGCAGAGCTAATAACAACAAGTACAGATTAAAAGACATAACTTGGACACAACAAATTCAGTAAATAGAAGGTGAGTAAGAGGAGCATTATGAGGACATACCTGATTACTCTTTGGTGGAAATAATTCTTGTAAACATATCATATAAGTTAGCTCTTTCTAGATTATTCTACACCTCAAACATTTCATTTTCATAAAAAAAGGCTGATGCATCTGATGGCTCTCTGTGGAAGATAAGATATTTAATGTGATTCACCTTTGTTTTCACTATTCAAGCATTACAGATTAGTTTTACAGCTTAAGCTTGTGAGGATCCTGATTACAGGGGAATTCAAAATTCAGGATTCTCTTTGTGATGAACAGACAAAACTCTCCTGTTTGGCTGTGCTGTTCCCCAGCAGTGTGAAGCATCACAGTTACGTCAGGGCTCGCAGCCAGCACCTTCTCCTGCAGTTAACCAAGGTAACCCCCTGTACCTGTCCAGTCCTTTCTCATAATACAGACCTCACCTGAGGATGAGGCTGGCACAGCAGGATGGATAAATGGGAGACCTGAGTTAGCTCTCTCCCGGTGGCTGAAACAAAGGAAACTTGAAACAATGTCATCCATCTTGCAGGTATGTAACATAAAAACTGATATATGTGGTTTTGTCACACTGAAATGCAAAACACATAAATGATGGACAGAGAGGACTTGAGAAGTGGCTGAATTTCAAGACAGTGCCTGAAACCCCCACAGGCTGATGACATGTGGGCTAGAAAACAAGGAACTTTTGCTTCACTTCAAAAGAATGCATTAAAAAAAGAGTGACCTCACTACTTTTGCCCTCCCAGAATGTTTTCCCCCTCCAGTTTACAATGCACTGCTCATTAATGTTTAAGAAACTGTACTGGGCTCAAAGTTTTTTTGTTGTTTTAATTTGTCTTTACACTGATCAGGGAAGCCATCATGTCTACGACCCTGGTAGAGTTGGCTTTCCTGTGTACAAGGTGGCATATGACTATGAAATACTCAAATTAGGTCAACATTGCACCTAAAATTCCTCTGATGACTTCAACAACTTGAAAAAAATTCACTAAAATATAATGGTCCATGCTCATATGACTAGAGCTGGGCATTAAGGACCTGTGCTCAAGAGCAAAGCTTATTTCTCTAATGCATGGTAAGAAATATCCCTTCATTCTTCCTAAAGTGAAGTAGAAAGAGCTGTTGAAGCTGTTTAAAAAGCATCTTATATTTTATTTATTTATTGTTGTTATTCTTATTTTGAATTTTGCTTCAGTATGTGTGTTTGAGACTTAGAATGGTGTTGAGAGGGCAGGTAAAAGGAAAATTTGAAGTTGTTTCAATGAAGAAAAAAAGCAGTTGTTGCAGAACAGGTAGTTCATTATATTTAATCCATTAATACAGAAAATTTTAACATGCTTCAATACACTCTCACACTTTTTGAATGTGATTTATACGAAGTTTGGTTCCTTTTTAAAAGGAGAGAGAATTTTCTTTGTCAGAAAGAGATTTGAAACTCAGAAAATATACTAGAGTACAGTTTTAAATTACTTTGCACACTCTTCCTTACAGGAGTGACAACCTACCATATTTGGGCAATCATGCTAGAAAATATACCACAGAAGTATTCATTATTTTTCCCAAATTCATAATATCATGAAGAAATCTCTGCTTTACCTCAGCCAAACGTGAATTCCTTGAAAGACCAAGCTGAGATCATCCAGCCTCATCATGCATCCTGGCTCTGGGGTAAGGTTTCAGTTCATCTTGAAGCAAACACCACATGGGGAGAGCACCTTGGATGGCAGCAGGCCTAACACACGTCCTTTCTAAGGGCTGTGTCCTGTTCCCAGTGGATCCCTTAGCTCCTGACTGCAGCAATGTGCCTCCTATATTCCCAGTGCTAACTCTCTCACTGCTTTCTCCATGTTTGGAGAGGATGTCTCTTTGTGCCATTTACTGCCCATTCAGGCTTGGTAGCTGGAGCTTGNAATGTCTCTTTGTGTCTGTTCCAGTGGAGCCATTTACTGTCCGTTCAGGCTTGGTAGCTGGAGCTTGGGCTGTAGCCAACGATGCTTTTTGTTTATTCTTGGTGCTTGTCTTCCAGAGGACTTTGAGAGCAGTCCTTGGGCCCACTCTCATGGCCTGAGTGGACATCCAAGTGAGGCTGGGAAATGTCAATGTCATGAGATGTCCCAGAGCCCCTAGTCCCTGTGTGACAGATGATGGGCTGTCACCAAACCATAGATGGGACTGTTGTCATGGAAAAAAAAATGCATTGAAATACTAAAAATAAAGCTGGCCAGACAAACTTGATAGTTTTTAGGCAGAAAACTGAAGTCAGAGAGTGTCATGGATATACTGGGATTTTAGACAGGCATTTGCTAAGGAAGTATATCAGTTTGGCTTAGACCACAAGACAGTTCAATTGAAAGCAGGCTTTTGAGCTACTAACAAAGAAAAATTATGAATAACCTAAGAAGAGAGAAATTGGCTGGTGATATCCCACAAGAATCAGTATTGAGATACCTGTTTAAAGTTTGGATAAAGAGATCTACAAAATTCTACCAAGAATAGTGAGTTATTCAAGATACATGTAGAAAAGAGAACAATCTGGAATGATTCACTGAAGTAGGGAATAATTAATTTGTATCCCAGCACTAACTGCTGTAAGGTGAGTGTGTGGGTGCTTCTTAAAATACATGACTAAATTCTCCAGCCTTCCCAACTAAAACACTTTGGGCTTTTATCTGTCAGTGGAAACTCTCTGTAGATAAGCCTGATTTTACATGTGTCCTGCCAGCAGAATAAGGATAAAGATCTGAGAACTGGGCCTCTCCTTCCTAGGAGAATCCTATAATCCTTCAGTCCCAATCTGCTCTCATTTATACCTACATTTTCCAGTATTTCCTTTAATAGCAACCACACCAAGTAGCAGCACAGCAGATAACCCAGAGCTGTGGGTCCCTGGGCTGATACCCAGCAATGCATGGAGAAACACCCAAGATCCTTCTCCCTGGTCAGGTAGCTCAATCTATAGTGGCAGCTTTATTCAGCTGTGTTAGCATGTGTGATTAAATTAGACTCCTGCTAGTAAATATTATGATAGGAAAAGCTCTTTTACCTTCTTTTTAACAAGAATATTTTTACTACCTGGTCTCAGATAGTGCTGACACCTCAGCTGTGGAAAGCATGGTGCTAATAAGGTAAATGGACTGTGCAGAAACATTTTGGATGTCTGTAGCTGTCTCATCCTTGACTTTACTATTAATCATTTAAGTCATCCAACTGTTCCAAACATCAACTTTAAATAACACCAGCAGCTAAACTTATAAATACATCAGTAGTCAAGGCTTGTTCCCATTTGAAAAAGTGGTGAAATAGCTAGAATAACTGTTCCATTATAAATCCTCAAATGGTCACTGTTTACTGAGACAGCCATTTCACTTAATTTCTGAAGATAGAGAACCTCTGAGTCATCAAAACTATCTTCCTTGTCACTGAACAGGGATTTTCAGATAACTGGTTTTATTTTATATCTCTTCCTCAGTCTTCTGACCTATCTATTATTCAAGTAACAACATTTTCCTCTGCTCTTGAATTATTTAAACTGTTGTGCATGCAGACAAACACACTTCCCCAGCTCTACAGCAAGATGCTATTATAAGCATATACTTGCGTCTAATCACATGCATTAGTGAACTTAAAGACTGAACATATCCAACATTGTGATATTTCTTGGATGCAAACTCCCATCAGTACTATTTAAAAAATACTTAGGGCTTTCAATTTAGATTTTCTATACTAATATTTTCTTGGTAAAGGAGCCAATCTGGCTGTGCTAAGCTCATATTCTCCCAAAAGTTCACATGCTCCCAAAAGTTCACATGTGGAATCTCAGGCTGAAGGCAATTTCTATTCATGATTTAAAACTACCATCTTAATCAGAGTATTAGTGTTATTATCATAATACTCATTAATGTGTTTCTCATAGATAATTTAAGTATGAATCAATGCCCAAGAATAACTGATTCCTCTGAGATCAAATAAATGAAGGGACTGAAAGATGTAAATAAAATCTTTTTATTTCAAATTAAAGCAGCAGCAGCACGTTTAAAGTTTAATCTGAGACTATTATGCAATGGTAATGCAGGGAGAACTAGCTTAGGGAAACTCACCATGAAGTTGAAGTATGTAAAGCATGCTTGAGAAATTCAGTTTTGCCATGTAGAACAGAGAGCATGCTAGCTGTAAAATGTATGAGAGTGGTTGGGACTACATTGTAAGACCTCTGTGGTGAGAGAGAGGGAGGCACCTGGGAGAGTCAAGGTGATTATATTCAAAATTATAATGCAGAATGCCCATTACAGACTCTAAAAAAACCTGGCGGGGCTGAACTCTAAAAGACAGATTTCAGACACTGTGAAAGCCTTTAAATGACTGGACACCCTCCACCTCTCTCTTTGCCGTCAGGAGGAGAGTATGCTGAGGATAATACCATTCAAATAATAAGGATTTTTTTTGGTACAGTATCTGCCATGCTATTTTTCATGGAATAAATGTGTTCACCAGTAGAGCCTCCATCCTTTCCCTTGAAACCATCGATGGGAAACAATTCAGAGGCCCTTTCAAACCCTCCAAATCCCATTTGTGCTGTTAAATTAGTTTGATGAGGTTTCCATGTGGTTTCAGTGGACCATGGCATTGAATATAATGCTCATGTGGAGATCCCCATTTCAACCTTTTTTTTACATTCCATATATCTTTATGTTAGAGGTATTTTGGCATATAAGTAATATTATAAGAAAATATCAACAGTGATACACATTTGGCTACTGAGAGTAAAAAGAAGTTTTAGAGGAAAGGATTTATGGGTTGCACTTAGAAACTGGTGAGGAAAGGAAAGGAAAGGAAAGGAAAGGAAAGGAAAGGAAAGGAAAGGAAAGGAAAGGAAAGGAAAGGAAAGGAAAGGAAAGGAAAGGAAAGGAAAGGAAAGGAAAGGAAAGGAAAGGAAAGGAAAGGAAAGGAAAGGAAAGGAAAGGAAAGGAAAGGAAAGGAAAGGAAAGGNTTTTAGAAGTATTTTTTTGGCAAAGGTTTTCCAATTCTAAACATTATAAATGTAGGTAGAAATGAGCAACTGCTACAGTGGAACAAATTAACGCAGAATGTTTATGAATCCTGTGATAATATAAATATATTATATAGGATTGTAAAAAACCTTCTACCTTCTACTATATATTTTCTGTTCTTAAGTTATTTAGTTTGTTATAAAATATCGTTTTCTCCTGACCACTGGAAATAACAGGTTTTCTATGCCAGAGATAAAACAGTGATGCTTCTTCCAACTCAAAAACTTTCAGTAAACATTGTCTGAAATTACAGTTGTGCAGTGGCCACAACTGACATTTTAAAGATTCAAAACTTTGTATAAAATATCACTTGGACACCTTAGATTTTATGGCATGATTTTTAAAAAACTGATCAAGATTAAGCTTGCTATGGCATTTGCTGTATTTATTGTACTGGAAGGTTGTTCCAGAACACACTGCTTTGATGAGTAAAACTAACCCTGACTTCCAGCCCACCTGTATTCCTAGACAGTCTGGATCCATTATTTCCTTTGTTAGTTATGTTAAGTAATACTAACAGCACTTTGTTTTTACTCTGTTTTGATATATTTCCGAACCCATGATATTCCATCTCAGCATTTGCTTCATGTAGTTAAAGAAGATTAATCTCTTGCACTGTTTTTTTTTCCTTCTTGGTTGCCTGCATCTTTTTTTTCATGGAGACTTGAACACAGGTGTTTAAATTTTCATGTAATACTCCATCAGGGTCCAGCCATGCCTTCCACCAGGTCATTAGAGCTACTCTTCCTCTAAAGAAAGGACTCAGCCTACAGCAATCCTGCTACTGCCTTTCATTTCTGATGGGTGCACAAAACAATGGATCATGATCATTCTGTGACCTAAGTTAGCCAGATTTCTTTTTATTTCAGTGCAAAAAGGAAATAACCAGCTACAGCCAGTGAAACAGTTTGTATTATTCATATAATCTATGTACAGTATGCATTGCATCCGCTCCCACATTTGCTACTTCAGGCTGAAAAAAAATAGCTAAAGTTGTGAGGACCACAAGGGTGACTGCAACTAAGTGACACAAAACACCAAACCAGACTAACGGGGAAAACTGATCTCAAAAGGGTAAAATAAGGAATGTTATTGTAGAAAAAGTCACAACATGCACCTTATTATGGTGTTTTATCCTCACACATTATTGTACATGTAATGACATAATGTATTCATAATTGCACAAGGACATCTTAATGTAAATAAATCACAAGATAGAAAAAAAATATAGTGTAATAAATCTTAATATTGGAAATCCACAGAACTGGATTCACATTTTCCTTAGAAAATTCTCCTTTCCTTTCAGACCACTAGACTCCACAGAACTGTTCAGACTTTTTCCTTAGAAATACAAGTCATTTAGTGTTATATAGTAGTGGGCAGAAAAAATTTAGAGGAAAGTGCTATTGTAATGAAGCAAAATAATCTGTTCCTTTATAATTAGGAAAACATTTTGAAATTAGTTTCCTTTATAGCATGAGCAGTCATGAGTATAAAAATAAATGCATTTTGGCATTTTAAGCAAATCATGCCCTCATTTTAAAACATAAAGTGACGTAAGTTAGTTCTCATGCACTTGTGTGATACTCTGAGGTATGTGTATCCAGCATGGAAGAAACAGGTTTAATTTTAAAAAAATATTATTGTTTTCATTCACATTTTCAAAAACCTTGGAAGTTTTCCTATCCTGATTAGTCCAGTTTAGGGGAAAATCTAAAGCTCTGGGCCTCACATTGCCTGAAATCTCTCTTATCATTGTCCATGTTACAAGCAGGAATCTAACTAGAGAGGTCACTGGTGAACTAAAGAAGAAGAAGGAGTATTTCCATTTTAAGATACACATGAACCTTGTTGGAATTAAAATACACTAGAAATGTAACCCCTGAAGTGGCAGAAGTCTTTCAAACGGTTTTCTGAATTTTCAGTGGAGCTGCACATACAAGTAAATTACTGTTACTGGATTTCTATCAAGCCCCATTCTCCTAAAATCCAAGTTCCATGTACGTTTTTTGCCAAAAAGTTAGCAGGTGACAATCAACACCTGAAGCAGAGTTTCAAACTGGAAAACCCCCACAGGTGCCCTGCCAAGTAGGCTTACAGCCAGCTGCAGAGTATTTTTAGAAGACAAGAATCAACACAAGCCTTCAGTTTTCCTCAAGCTGAGAAGTAATAATTTTCTTCTGAATTCTTCATTCTTGCTATAGTACAAAAGCCCAGTTTGCCTGGATCAAACTGAAACAAAATTATTTAATCACCTAATAATGAAGATGCTGGTGTTATGAAATACTAGGGGTGTCTGTTAAAAATCAAAGAAAAGCACCAAGCCCACCCACCCCAGAAAACTCACAGACTAATGGATATTTCTTTGAATCAGCAACTGCCATTGCTGCAAAACCTAATCTCAAATTACTAATTATTATACTGAAAATAGAGAATCCTGATTTATAATCCGTGCTGTCTATTTCGAGCTGAGCAGTTTAATTTTTCCTACTGGAAAATCTTTCCTCATTGCTTGTGACGTCCACGTTCCACAGCCACAGTATATGGGCAACAGTTTGCCCCGAGCAGTTTTATTCCTGGTGTATCTGTAACACCATCCAGCTCACCCTTTGCATGATATTTTAACTGCACCCAATGAATAGTTCAGCAATAGCACATCTTGTGACTTTCCCTTTCCCAGCTGTTTTCCCAAAAGACAGAAATGGAAGACATGCGAAACAGGAAAGATGGAAAAGAAACAAGGAGAGGAGAGTTCCACAGAAACACCATTGCCCACGTGTACCATGTGTGTACTGTGGCATAAAGTGAATGAACCAGATTTTGTTTTGCCATATTTTACTTCATGGAGGAGCAGGACATTCTACAGAGCGTGGCCTTGGAGGAAAGAGAGTACCCTGATTCACTGCAAGAGAGTACCTGGGGCCGTGCAATGAGAAGCAAAAAGAAAGTTCTGCTGAGGACTCAGAGTGGCTCTGGCTCCTGCTGTCATTCACCTCCAGGAACAGTACCTGCACACTCTGCTTGATGATTCAGGATGCAGTATTTGCTATGGTCCCATTTTACAGGTGGGTTTTGGAGGAGTTGTGGGAAATAAATGTGCATTTTGGATGCTGAGTTTTGGAAAAAAAAGAAGAATTTATCAACAAATTGACACATTCCTCAAAATGTTCCTTATTCCTGCCTCTGTTTCTCACTTCCCAAAAAAGCCTGATTTATTTTTTTCAAGATAAAACTAACAAATTCTGGTGCGTTTTTTCATGTATGCTCAACTCATCATCCTTAGCTCTCTTTCCTGTGTTTCTCCACAGTCTCTAGTTGCTGATCTAAAATAAATAAACACACCTATCTCTCCAACCATTCTTTTTTGTATATTCTTCAGTGTGTCATTGTCTTTTTCCATCCTCCTTTGGGGATCTCCTACAGCTCTGTCTTTTTAAAGTAAATGTCATCCACAAACATAAATTCTCCCTCGTGTCTACCCTGTATTCTGTGCCCATGACTGGGATTCAGGTATCTGTATGTAGGTATTTATTTCTGAAGAACCCATTGTAGGGTCTCTGTGTAGCCTGAAAAGCAAGCCAATAATATTTAAAGAACTGCATAGTTCAATTAATCCAAGTGCTAAAGAACAATATCTCTGGCAGCTGAACGATGATCTAACTGTGCATCTTTCACTATAAATGGTAATATCCACATTGCTGCTATTGAAAGTTAGATAGGATAAATCCAACAGTTTTGTCTAAACTAAAATGCTAGTCCATCTCTAACACTTCTTTGTAGACATTTAAGCTCAACAGAGGCAACATAAAAGTAGTATTTTTCATCATATTTTTTCCTCATTTCTCATGGACAGAACTATTCAAACACTGATCACACAGAACCGTAACCTGGCCTTTATTGTCTTCTGACATCTCTAAAATACATAGTTTCTGATTCATTCACTCAGACTATTATCCAGGCTCTGCTGTCCTGCATGAGGTGTTCTTTCTTGGGACTGAGTAAATCCCGTGCCTCCTGTCTACACCCAAAAGCCTTTTGCAAGGATAATTTTCTCTCTGAGGTTCCTCCTCTCTTTCATATAAAAGAAAGGCTTCTTAGGATTTTCACAGCCAACAACAGTATTTTTCTTCTCATTTGGCCCTGAAGCCAGCTTTGGGCTTTGTTCAGATCATATGGGTTTCTTGTACCTGGCTAGATTTTCAAAAAGCAGTTTTATTCTTTCTTTCCAGCCACTGCTAATGTTGGGGAACAATCTCTTCAAATAAATGCAAAACTTCCCAGTATGTCTTCAAACTCTTTCTTAAAGCCTCTTTTCCCAAAATGTTTCAAGAGCCCCTTTGCGTGTTTGATAGTTTCCTGTGGCAACTCTCCCCTCTCCTGTTGACAAGCACTTTTGAGACTTTTGTTGATCTGCTGCTTCTTCTTCCACATTAAGTCAAACTTGTCAAGGGTTTGACTGTGTTTTTCTTCTGTTTTCTGTGCAGCTCCTGAAACACCAAGGTCTCAGGACATATGTTCAAGTAGAATATATCTCCTCTAGCTCAGCAAATATGCCAGATTTCAGAAAATTGTCATACTGGAAAGATCTGACAGTTATGAGAGTTTTTACCAATATGTTCATGAAGTATCTACACTATTCCAGAATTGATTTTTTAGTAGTTATTTCTTTTCCCAGCAGAAAAAAAGTTTCACTTACAGAGCAGAAGAGACTGTCAATTTAGAGCACAGTTATAAAAGCATACATGACTTGTCATAAGGCAAAAGGCATTAAAGGAGAGAAAGTTCAAATGTTATTGTAACTGTCAGTCAGAGAGGAAAGAAAGAAAACCCCACAAGTTTATTTAATTATTTTATTTGTATTTATTTTGCATTTTTAATTAACTAAATCAAATAACAAGAAGAAGCTGCTGTGAATATTCTCCAGCTGTCTTGGAGGTAATAGGGAATAATACTGCATGTGGATTTTCTAATTTCCCTTGTGGAAATAATGCTTTTAGTGCATAGTGCAGTGAAGCAAAACAAAGCAAGAGATGCTCTCAAAGTGTTTATTGAGTGGACAAATGGCCTTGATAACACAATTGAGACTCATAGTGTTATTTATCAGACGCTCTGTGAAAGCTGACATTCAACTTTATTTTGAAGAGCTGGAGTTCCACTTTTCTGTTGTAAGACAGCAATTAGTTCTGCAACAGGCAAAGTCCTTACACAAGGTCATTAAGGTGCTACATAAAGGATTAACAATAATTGCTGAAAAGGCCAATAGAATGTGCTAATTAAAGGCGAACAAAACAACATGAAAAATTCAACTTTCTTGCTTAGCTAGCATGAATTAGTCAAAACACTGGATCAAACAATTAAAAAAAAATAGTTGGAGACTAAAATGAAGTCATATTAACACAAGGAAAACACTGTGCTTCATTCCCTCCTTCATCTACTTCAAAAGCACTACACCTTGTTAACTGGTGTATTTCTCCTTCTGTGATGCTTGGATGGACCTAATGACCAAGTAGACCAAGTAGCTGTTAATGATTTCTCTTTCCTTTGGCTCTACACAGGTATAGTGATGCTTTCAACATCATTATTACTGCTTTACTACAAGAGATTCAAAACAAGATAAATCCAAAAGAAGATCCTGTTCTCCTCTACAAAGGAAAAACAGAAGATAAGCTGATTATAAGATGAAGGCTGCCATGTAGTAGAAATTAAATAATGTTCCTTGTAAAAGGAATCAGAACATATCAAAGCAGCAAACATAAGGCAACAAAATGTAGAACTAAAAGAGCCATATGTGCATCTGTGAGGGAAATCATAAAGAGGAAATATCCACTCTTTTAAAAAGGTTTAAGCTAATGTAGAAGTAAGGATAATAATATGCTTTAGTCATGAGAATAGAGTCACTCCATGTGGTCACAGTGGTGTACGTTTACAGTTGCCCTAGCACAATAGATACTGTTTCCTGATTTCATTTTTTAAAACTTTTTTCTCACAGTAATTCTTAGTTTTCTGAGCTTTTTTAAGACTGGATAAATAGTGGTACATATTTTTGTCACACATAAATGGTCAATTGTTCTCAAATTCAATGCCACTTAAAGTGTAGTTTGAACATGAGTAATAATGTGAGCATCAGTGTTTTAAGAGTCCTGCAAGAGATTTTTTAAAAGTGTGCAATTTTTAAGTTCAAAGAGAACTGAATGGGAAGATGAAATGTCTTCTGATAGGTGGCAGTCCTGGTTAAAGTCATGGAACAGAGCACCTTGAGTGCCACGTGTCCAGTTCTGGGCCACTCACTTCAAGAAGGACACTGAAGCGCTGGAGTGTGTCTGAAAAAGGGCAACAAGGCTTGTGAAAGGTCTAGAAAGTATGTCTTATGAGGAGCAGCTGACAGAGCTGGGCTTGTTCAGCCTGGAGGAAAAGAGCTCGGTGGAGACCTTGCTCACCACAGCTACCTGAAAAGAAGGTGCAGCCAGGTTGCACCTGGGGAAGTACATGTTAGATACTAGAAAAAAGGTCTTCACTGAAAGAATGGTTAAGCATTGGAACAGGTTTCCCAGACAGGTGGTGGAGTCACCATCCCTGGAAGTGTTCAAAAAATGAGTGTACATAGCACTCTGGGATATGGTTTAGTGGCCATAGTGGTATTCAGTCAAAGGGTGGGCTTGGTGGTCTTGTCTTGGAGGTCTTTGCCGACCTTAATGATTCTAGGAATAGAAAACAGTTTTCATAGAGGGAAATCAGTTTCATCTGTTTGAAATGAAAGGCCATCTTCTGAATCTAGTAGCTCAGAAAGCCTGAGGTTTAGTTCAATTTTTGTAAAGTAATATAATTACCACCTTACACATTTTCTTAGTACCCTTTTTGTCGTTCGTGTGGTTCATATGCAAGTACTGAAATCTAACTAAATTCCCTGGATGCTGAGAACCAATATGAGGGTAAAATTAAGGATACCTTGAGGAACCAAAAGAACCAAGGAGTTAAACGTTTCTTCGTGGACCACTCAGTAATGCACAGACACATGAATTGCACCAAAGCTGCTTTTGAAGATGCACTCTCATTGAAGCAAGGAACCAAAAGATGAAATGATGCCTAGATGAAATTCAAGCTGTCAGATCTAAGTGGCAGAAATCTTCCCAGCATGCAAAAGCAGAGCCTGGAACTGTAAAAGCATACCAAAATATAACTGTAAGATGTAGCAGGTGGCAAGTCTCAGTTTGTTGTGCTCCATTCTTTCAGCTTTCTTATGAAATGATGATGTATATTTTTTATAAAAATATAGATAAGCAGAGGCCACTCTGGTATCCCTGAAATTGCAACAGGCTACATATGAATTCAGTTCTTTAATATTACTATTATGAAGCAGGGTGGCAGAAGGCCAACTATCGCTAATTGGGGAACAATAAAGATAATTACAGCTAACTGCATCTGAACAGTCAGTCACCAGACAGCAAAAATTCTCTTTCATTAATGGCTGACTCCCATCCTGAATTTCATTTCAATTCAATCTGGTCTGAACAGAGAAAAGTTGGAGTATAACAAAATCCTCTCCAAGGCAACTCCTGAAGCACCAGCTTACAGGCTTCTGCCAGCTCTGGTCTCCTGCTCTGTATAGCAGCCAAGATCCACAGAAACCAAACTGGTATCCCAGTTTCTTACCCAGGACAACTCTCCTGAATTCTCATGGAGACTTCTCACAAAAATCTTTCAAGTTAAAGATTAACACATTATGTTCAAATTACCCTTTCTCAGCTGGTCTTCAAACTGGGGTGCTACCAGACTTGGAAAAAACAAAGATGGGCTGCTGGACAGAGATCTGTAGGACTTTTTTGAGGGAAAAAAGTGTCAGATAAACTTCATATCCCCTGAGGTCTCAACAGGAATTGCGGGGCTAGCTAACAACTGAGATACCGTACAGTTTTCTCAAAATTTATTGTAATTATGACCCTGTTTCCCATTGTCTGTTTTGAAAATCCTAGAGGCTGATGCCCAATAGAAATCATGGAACTATCTGCAGGCCCAGGCAAGAATGTTAACTCTTTCCTGGTACAGATGAGACTTTTAAAATTCTAATCCCCCTTTTGAGTAAAAGGAAAGGACAAAGTGGTTGAACGTAGAGAATACACAGCATGAAGGCAGTGAAGAGAGAGTGAAAGTCCTAAGTGGGACAAAGGAGGAGGAGTGGCCTCGTTTGGCTGGACTTTTCTGGTGAAACCATGGAGAATGGACTATTTCCTGTAAACATATGAATGCTCTTTGGGGCAATGCATGGTTCTAGCTTGTGGACTGATATAATTGAGATTTAATGGAGAATTTTGAACAGAGGAAGAAAAGTGATATGAAGCCCTTGCCTCCTAGGCAAAAAGGATATCTCTAGTTTTAGAGATGAAGATGATTTTGGGGATGGAAGAAGAGAATCTTTGTCTTATGCTAGAGGAGACATCCTTAAATTGTACCCTAAATAAGCAGTCATGACCCCTATGCAGTGTTGGGAAAGCTGCTAATGGGAGGGACTTCACAAAAGTGGCTGTCTTTGTGAGAGTTGAGACTCACAAGAGAACTGTTCCAGGTTTTCAGTGCGGGAAATTCCACGGAAGTTCTAAGAGAGACCCCTCTCCTAAAGAATTGATGAAAGACTATTTTTAAAATGGTGAAGCTGACTGAAAATCACAGCTTTTGTCTCTGTATGCTGTTTGTGGGAAAGTGAACGCTTGTGGAGGGGAGGAAGAGTGTTTGAAAGTTTCATTTTGATTTTTTTTTAAATTTTCTTCTTTTTCTTTAGTGTGAGTTAATAAATCTATTTTTATATCTTTAAGTTTGGGCCTGTTTTGCCTTTTTCTCCTAATCCTACCTCACAGCAGAAAAAACACTTAAACCACTACACTGAGTTTGGCCAACAGAGACAGGGTAACATGAAACCACTACATGAATTGGTGTTTCTGCCCAGTAATGAACAAATCTAACACATTATGCCACAAAGGTTTCTCCAGAAGGATCCATCAGTTTTCATCAGACACTTGCGAACAGACACACCTTGCTGTCTTGAGTCCTCTCTCAAGGCCTCGCGAGGGCCTTCACATTAACAGAGTAAAATGGAAAACAGCATGAATTCCAGAAGTAGGTATGTTTTAGTGATCAGGTTCTTGTCATGCATAAAAATATTTAAAACAGCTAACCCACTGAGTGGAGACAATTGTTTGCTGAACTAAAACTATGACAGTAACCAGTTGAGACAATTTATATGGAAAAAGAATAGGAATTAATGTACATTCAGCATTTTTGCTATTGTTCAGGCCAGCAGTCATATATAACTGACCTTACAACATTTGGCCAAATAATGTGCTTATGAACACTTAAATTTTGGAACATGAATCAGTGGTTTGGGAGGAAACAGTATTCAGTAAGACCTGAATCTGGATATAGATCTTCACTAGCTCATGGCAACTTCTCTGCATTTAGAAATCAAAAAGTAATCACAGGATCTGGTATAACTTTCAAAATCAATTTAAAATAATTCAAAATTTATCACAATCTAGAGACCTTACTGCATCACGCATTAACATTTGGCACTGAAACTGTTGCAAAATTTTCTTATTAATAACCTGTAAATTAGTCCTTTCTTGTATTGACATGAGTGTTATAAATCCCTGTGTTATTTTGAGCAGAGTGTATTTTGTCATTCAGTGCTCTCCTGGTAGGAAAACCAATTTTTTTTTTTTGAAGACAGGACTGCAATTCCACAGCACACAATTTAGTTTCAACAGTGGGCACAGGATTTGCTAACAGGAGACACTTTTCATTATTTCAAATGCTATTCCAGGTGAATTGAATCATTCAATAGGAAATTTTGCATTTGCTTTCCTCCTTTTGCTGGGCTTCTCTGACAGGAAAACGGCTGTACTGCCAGAGTAGAAGATAGCATAGGAAAACAGAGCAAAAAAGAGAAAAAAATGTTGCAGGTCCAGTTAAGAGTCCTATTCTTATGAAAATAGAATCGAAGTAGACCTCCACATAGATGAGGTACCATGAAGTATAATTATTTACATTTTTAAAGCTACTGCTATATCTAGATAAAAACCAGGGAAATTACTGGGTTTAATTTTCTCTGCAGCAGACACTAGATGAAACACTTTCCCAACAGAACTAGATTTCAAATCTAACCACAAGGCAAAAGGATTTTCTTCGTTGAGCAAAGTAAGACCTTTTGGAGGGGGGTTTTGATGAGTTCCTATGAGGTATTCAAAGATAAAATGAGTGAAAACGTGGCACTTTGTTCTTGGCAAAGGCCTGTCAGTGCAGCGGCACAGGGCTGATCTTGACCCCTTCCCCTCCGGGTAAAATGAAGCCTTTTCTCTTTTTAATTCTCCCTCCTCCACATTACTTACAGAAAATAAAAAGCCATGAAGAAATCAATAGGAAAGCAGCTTAGTTACTTTTGAAAAACCCCTTTTCTTTCCAGTTCATCTTTAGGAATTTGAGTGTATATCCACATACTTCAAGATTGAATCCTCTCTAAAATATTTAAATCGATGAATCACATTAATAAGCAGGAAATACAGAGATAAATACAGCTTAGAATCTATGACAAGAGATTTAAAGAATATTTTTGACTCTTTGCTACTTCCACAGGGCTGATGCTCAGGCTCAGCAATATGAAACAAGTGAACCTAATGATAATAATAACATTCATAGATTCTCCGTTAGCTTCCCACAGATCAGAAATGGAAAATAAAGTAACCCAAGATGGGTTTATAAACTACTTGCTTGTATTGAGAGATGTGTCATGGAACTTGGCAAATTTTCTCATGTCACAGACCTTGCTACCACAGTGCAATCTGAGCAGTTTAACCAATTGAAGTAAAAATAATCATTTCCTATCCTTTAATCATAAAATGTTCCTAAACAGAGCACAGATAACTCCCCCAACATAGTACAGAGCAAGTCTTGTAAACGGGATTTGTTAAACACATGTGGTAAGAAGACAGACTACTCAGTGGGTTTTACGCTGAATTTGCATTTCCAAGAACAGCCTCAGATTATGCCTTTCACTTCCATAAACTGAACAGGATGACTGGCAGATGTTTTCCAGGCTAATAGAAGAAAGAATTTCCCTGGTAGCATCACCCTTAATTTAGGGCTCTGCTTATCTAGTTTCTAAACTGAGGGGAAAACTACCTGAAGTATTTTGTAGTTCCAGCTACTGTTCTAATTAACCTCTTTGAGATGCTGAAAGTAAAATTCCCCACGCTCTTTGAAAGACAGCATTGTCTTGGAGACTCTTTCCCACTCTGAGAAGTCCATAATCATTAGTGTAATCTCCTCACTGTGATTTATAAAAAGCTTGGGTTTGCAACTGATTGCAAGCCATGGACAATGGGAAGGCTGGAAAAGTTCATCTAGGCTTTAATTACAGCTGAAATAATGCTAGTATTTAGAAGACATTTAACAGGAAGGTTAGCAGATGAGTATTCCTGCAGGGTTTTGTTAATTTTTTATTGTTATTTTTAACAATTACGAAGTGTTTCAAAAGCAGCAATATAAGTTCAGCCTGCATGTAAGAATGCAATGATAGCTCTGTTAATCATCCAGAAATCATCTGCTTGGGACAGTGTGATAAATAACAGGCAAACTACCCATCCAGTTCTTGGAAGCAGAGTCCCTGCTTTGGAACAGTGTGAAACCACAAATACTATCCATGTGCAAACAAATGTGACTTACAGTTTATCATTTATATTCATGCTGCCCTGAAAATGTCTTTCCTCTTCCTGGATCATTAGCTTGTCTGAAAAAAATAGAATCAGACACATGTTAGAAGAGGTCGATAGAGGAGAAGCAAATGACAAAAAATTAAACAAAACAATAGGCTGTGTTATGTTTCCATGGAAAGGCAGCAAAGGAAAAAAAGAAAGTCCAAAAAAAGAATGACAAAAAGATTAAACAGAACACAACTAATATTTCAGTAAATGGTAGCAGGTTTCTCTTCCCTTTGCAAATGTTTCTCATGTGTCAATACTTACAGGTCTTACTATGGGCAAGCTGGGCAGAGCTCACCCACAGAATCACAGAATCACAGAATCACAGAATCACAGAATCACAGAATCAGCTAGGTTGGAAAAGACCTTGGAGATCACCAAGTCCAGCCTGTTGACCTAACACCACCTTATCAACTTAACCATGGCACTGAGTGCCACATCCAGTTTTTTTAAACACCTCCAGGGATGGTGATTCCACCACCCCTCTGAGCAGCCCAAACACTCTTTCTGAGAAGAATTTTTTTTCAAATGTATGGCCTAAACTTCCCCTGGCACAGCTTAAGGCTGTGTCCTCTTGTCCTGTTGCTGGTTGCCTGGGAGAAGAGGTTGACCCCCACCTGGATACACCTCCCTTTCAGGCAGTTGTAGAGAGTAGTAAGGTCTCCCCGGAGCCTCCTTTTCTCCAGGCTAAACAAGTTCAGCTCCCTCAGCCATTCCTCACAGGGCTTGTGCTCCAGACCCTTTACCAGCCAAGTTGCCCTCCTCTGGATGCATTTGAGCCTCTCAGTGTCCTTCCTAAACTGAGGGGTCCAGAACTGGACACAGCACTCAAGGTGTGCCCTCACCAGTGCCGAGTTCAGGGGAGGAATGACCTCCCTGTTCCTGCTGGCCACACCATTCCTGATCCAGGCCAGGTGCCCTTGGCCTTCTTGGCCACCTGGGCACACCTGGCTCATGTTCAGTTGGCTGTTGATCAGCAGCCACAGGTCCCCCTCTGCCTGGGCACTGTCCACCTCAGACAGGGCATCTCCTCACTCCTCCTCACTTATAAAATGTATTTCTTTTATAAATTAGTTTGAAGAATGCTTTTTTTTTTCATTTCTCAAAGCCTCCTCCATGTGTTCAGAATTACATTAACCCAAGAGAAAAAGATGGCTATGTCCCACTTACATGAGTGACAATTACAGATGTAATTACACCCCGAGTCTGCATTTGCAGCATATTCCCCCTCACAGCTCCAAAGCTTCCCAAATCTGACACACCTTCCAAGGAGATGTTGAGCTTGCCATTATCTTTAGAGACATGGCTGAGTGAAAAAAGCTAAGTGGATGCTGGTGTTTATATAGAAGCCTTGCAAACAGAATCCAAGGCAGATTTTCATAAGATGTATTACCCTGGTAATTGCAGAAGTGATAAATAGTGGGTAATTGGGAACATAATACCAGTGGGCAAACACAACAGACACCTGTTGTGCATATTATGGTGCCAGGAGAAAGTGAAAATAGTACCTGAAATGACAACATTTGCTTTATGGTAAAGGTTCAAGGAATAGCTGTGTGCTATCCACTCTGATTACACATGGAAATCCATTTTTGCAGTGTGCTGCTCTGGTTTTGTAAGTGCCATTAACACATTTGCATTTAGAAAATGCAGAGCAGAGTTTGCTATTTTCCCATATGCAATCAGTTTGGGGGGCTATTTTTATCAACTATTAAAGCCATAAAATAAACATGATTCTAAATATTTGTGAACCATTTTCTTTTTTCCCATGCTGCATTTATATACATTGTTTTACATTTTATTTTCATTCTACTGGCTCCATTTCAGAAAAGGATGAAAGTGCAGACAGGATGATAAAAAGCAGATATCATATGGATTGTAACTTTCTGCATTTTACTTTCTCTTTGCAGAAAGAACATTGGAAATAAGGATATACGTTCCTTTAGAAATTTAAAATTAAAAAGAGAAAAAAATGCAAGTTTATACAGAGGTGATGCCTATTTCTTGATCAAAAGGTTAAAAGTGGTGGGCTTCATCTGCTGTTCTGATAACAACACAAAGATTTGTACTGAAAAAGAGCAAATCAGAAGATCAGAAAATAGGTCATAACCATGGGAGCTAGCATGTCTAGCATTAGTCAAAAAAGCAGTTGCAAAATTTCTCTGATGTAGCATTAGCAAGGGTTGTATTTTCAGCCTGGAGGGCAAGGACCAGCCATTGGTAAATGATCACAAACCCACTGAAGTCAGAAATGCTTCCTCAGTTCACACAGGCTGGCCTTTTGTTTCGAAAATCTTGAAAAATATATACTCTTTAATTAAAATTACCCAAACACATAGGCCTGGAAAGCCCTTTACAGAGAAGCTGAATATTAATCTATGATCCACAAAAAGCTTTCCCCAAGACTATATCAAACAGCTGCTCTTAAACATTCATTGTTGAACGTGCCTCTAGCAGATAGCAGTATAAATTAACTCATGTTCTAGATGTTATATTCGATTTTATAAAAGATGTAACTAAACCACAAATTCCTCACTGCGCACAGTACCATGCTTAGCAATCGCTGTATGAACTAATTATCAGGATAATTTCATCTAGCTGTTTATCTCAGCAGAGCAGGCTTGAGGCTCCAGGATTTTGTCACTGCAGAGTGAGAAAGTGTTTTCTGGCATAGCTGAGGACGTGATTGCTTCTCAGTGCTGTGGGAATCCTCAGGAAAACATGTTTTTGTTACATCTGGGGACTGATGCTGGTACGTCTGGTTTCTGTTAAATGAAATCTTCTATCCTGTCAAAATGCAGCCGCAGCCACATGCATTAGGGAAGGCACAGTTTTCCCTCTTTCCCCGTTGCAGTGCTGGGGCTGCTGGCCACCACTCCAGGCTTGTGTGTGTCACTGGTCTCACCGTGCCACCTGCTGGGGCGTGCTGTCGGAAGAGACCTTGTCCTCTGTGCCTGCTCTGGGTTGCACTGAAGTTACCTAAATGTTACAAAAAAGTGGAGGTGAATAAGCTTTTGGTGTTAAACAAACCCTGAGACACTATTAAAAATCTGCATTTCAGGCTTTATAAACTGTTAGGTGTGAACAGGTGGCAGATAGCACATACACTGACCATTAATCACCTTTTGTCAATGCCTTTTCTTAGAGCATTGCACTCTTCTGGTGAATTATGTCCAAACAGGGCTACATTTTTACCTGTCTTCTTGTAGCTGAGATTCTCTAATAAATAGTTTCCTGAATATTTGTCAGTGTATGTATGTATGGCTTACATACATACAGAGGATTTTACGTTGCTTACTGATTATTGGAAAAAAATTGTTTTAAATCCACTGCCAGTAGTGTCTTTGCACCTTTTGATTCATTTGTGGCCAGAGACCTTTGCACGTGGCTGTACCACAGCCATAGCAGAATGCCAGGGTTACCAGTCAAGAGAATTTACTTAGCAGGAGATGGGGAAGGGGAAGAGGAGCTGTCTCTGAAAGATGCTGCCAAGAAATCTCAGCAGACACGAGCTCTATGTGCAGCACCTTGCAAAAGGAATTCAGCCTCTCAGATCCATGATAAGGACGGTACAAATGTCTCACTCATTTAACTTTGTGAAACTATGTGCACCTGCCAAAGGCCACCTAATGACAAGAATTTTACCTTTGGATTTTTTAATAAAACTACTTTGACAGGAGCATCCAAAAGACCCACAAATTTTTTTTCAGTGTTTTCCTTATATTCACAGAAAAGCAAAAAGCAATCCCACACACTAGCAAAAACACAGATTACATAACATCTGATAAATGGAATATGACTATTTTGCAGTTTTTCTCAGGATTCAAACCTGTGTGAAACAAATGAAGAAGTAGCTGTCATGCTGGGAGCCCTCCTAGGAAAAAAACAGAATTCAGAGGTAGCACGGCATCACTGAGCACTCAGGACTTCGCTCTCCTTCAATTAATAAACTTATCTTGGGGTATAACAACTGGTTGTTTCACAACATTTTAAAAGCATAGTGTTTCTGATTTTAATCTAGATGGATGGCACATTTTATTACCATAGTTCTAATGGGCAGGACAAGGATTCAGGTTTTTTTAATGGTTTTCATAATCTATTTTCTGACTCTCTGATCCTAAAAGTCAAAAGGGCATCTACAAAGTCGTATTAGCATCCCTTTCCTCCCCATAGAGCACTCAGAAGCTTAAATCCTCTCATCCCTGCACAGTGAACTGATGGATGTCCCTCTGCACCAAGAGAGGAGTGGCGGTAACTGAAGACAGCCCTGAGGCACACAGACACCCCAGCCTGTGCTTGGGATGAATGACCTGCATTCAGACACTGATTTGACACTGCTGAGCTACACATCTGTAGCAGTGTGGATTTTTTATGTTTATTTGATATGTTAGAATGGTTTGTTCTATTCACCCCCCTTGGTTTCCTAGGTGTAATGGGTTAAAATTCAACAAACCGGGCGGAAACACCAAAAGATGTAGTGGTTATCACATTCGCCTAATTTTCATTTTAGTGGAATAGGATTAAAAGAAAAGCAAAACAGGTTTAATTCAAAATAGAAACAGTTAGATTTATTAACATACAGTAAAGGTAAACAAACAAAAAAAACCAACTACGAAACCCTCTCAAAAACCACCCCTCTTCCTCCCTAGCAACAATCTACTTTTCCACGAAAAAAACAATGCAAAGGGACAAAACATCAGAACTCTTAAGTCAGCATCACTTAATAAAATAGTCTTTCATTCAGTCTTTTGAGAGAGACAAGTCCCTCCTGATTCTTCTGGTAACTTTTCACAAGAGACACAGTCTGTTTGTGACTTCCAGCTCTACTAATGCAGCCCGCCCGACACTGCATTATGTGAGCCTCTCAAAATGTAGCTTTTTATATGACTACATAAGGGCTTGTGGATTTT
>WBMY01003777.1:926787-939332 GCA_013397315.1 Donacobius atricapilla
GCTGTCCGTCATTCAGGAACCCAACCTAGCTTCTAGAAAGCTCTGGGAGAGATGGCGGAGGATTGGGTGCAAAGGAACACTGTTCCCTCCTTTAACCTGAGGTTGGTTCCCAAAGATGTCTTTCATGCCCTGGGTCACTCCTTGGAGGGTGTCCATTGGGTTTTCCCTCGTTCACTCCCCTTTCCCCTCCCCGGTTCAAAAGTCAGTGTTCGAGCCGGGTTCGGGGCTGGGCTGGGCTGTAGCCTCAGGTGAGAAGGCCCCACGCATGGCCTTCCAATAAATCTTGTTGGCTCCCCCAACCCAGACTCCTTTCCTCCTTACCGACGTCGCAAAAATACAACCTGTGCCAAGAAGAGTGGGTCGACAGATCTCAGGACCCACAAGATCGGCTCTAGTTATCTGTAGCTGGAGGTGTGCCTGACACGCTGCCTCGGTGCCAGAGCTAGCCCGGGTGAGCAGAGAGACACTCTCTGAAGGCACCGCGACACACATCTGTTAAAATATCTTCAGGGATAGAGACTCCATCACTTCCCTGGGCAGTCTGTTCCGATGCTTCACCACCTTTGTGGTGATGAAATTTTTCATAATATCCAATCTAGACCTCCCCAAGTGCAACTTCAGGCCATTTCTCCTTGTTCTAACAATTATTTCTTGGGAGGAGAGATGGAAATCCACCGTGATGCCTTGGAATGGCTACCTAGAAGAGAGGCTAGACAGAGTTAGGAGGATAAAGTGGGTATTTATTAAAGGCCTCCAATAGATACACTTTGGGCAGCCAAAAGCCTCCCAGAGGCTACACCCAAAATGGATGATAGTCATGAGTTTTTCAGACAATTAAAAGTTTGGTCTATTTGCATATCAGGTGTTAATCCTCCAATTACAGCTTCAAGTAATGAAGTCGTATTGCCCCAGTTTACCCCTCCCCAATTCACTTTTGTTTAAACTTTTAGGGGCCTGAGGTTGTGATGGTGACCTTGGTTCTCAGGCCTGGAAGGATTGTTTTGTCTGACCAAAATGTGAAGAGAGCTTACTAATAGCACTCTATTATGGAAATCAGAGTTATACACTAATGCAGTACAGAATTTGAAAAATATAAAAGCTAAAAAGATAATGCATCAACCTTGCTAGAACCTCGTTTCAGGAGGCCTTCTTGGCTTGGTTTAATCAAAGAAATGGTTGTGGAGGTGTGAGCAGAGCTGTAGGCTGAATCCATGCCAGGTAAGGAAAGCAGGAACAGAGAGGTATTTTTGTGGAGAGACTAGCAGCAGCTCGGTGATCCAGGAGGATAAATACTGATACGACAAGGTAAATACTGGTATGACAAGGTACAAAACCCAAGAGGGAAAAGCAGGGTGTAGGAAGATGGCAGCTCATCAGCACAAGGATCAGTGGACCACAGCCCTTCCCCCAGGGCTGACATCTTTGCTGCCAGCAAAGGTGTGCAGGATTTCTCACTAGGGACAAGTGAGACATATCAATGCTCAGCCTAGTAAGTTATAAGTCCCTGTCTTCTGCAGTGTGCATTAGCCAACAGATAAGTGCCTTCTTATCTTAAGGGGGTAGCCCTCCCTCTTAGTCTCTGCTCACAGCAGTAGGTGATGAACCAGATGTGGCCACTGGCAGAGCCTCCTCACTCTGCTGCCTGGGGCTGTGGCAGTCTGAGGGCTCTGGGGACTCCAGTTCTCCCAGCTGGAGGCGACACCAGGTGCCAGTCACAGCTTTCTTCCCTGCTCAGTGACAGGACTTCATTGCTGTCTTCATCTGAGATGCTTTCTGTAGCTGGCCCTGAAGCAAGTCTGCCTTAGGCCACGTGTTCTAGTGCTGGCAATTCAGTCCCTACCATGAGTCCAGCTCACTACACAGAGATAAGGCCATAAAGAGAGGCAGAAGAGCACCAATCTGGTTATCTCCTGTGGTATCTCCTTCTGGTTTGTGCCCTGCTGTGTCCATAGTCCTCCTGAGCTAGGCATTGGGAGACACAGTAGATATTTCCCAGAGGTTACAGCAGTGCAACTCTAGCCCTTCCTGAGCCTGTCCAGCCATATCAGGGTCTGCCTGTAGGTCAACATCTGAAAATTCACGGCAAGGTGTCCTCTACACATTGTGCCTCTTGTAACCCAGATCCTGAACCAGCTTAGGAACTTTCACATTAACACAACAGGAAATGATAATTTAGGTATTGTAGAGATGAGAAATACTAAATCAACCATGAAGACCTGTTTATTTCTGCTGTTTCTCTGTTTGGACAGCAAACCCTCATCTGCTCTCTCCTCTCATGTCCCAAACCAGGCAGACAACCTCGTGGTTTCAGCATTGTGGACCCCAAACTTATCTCTCTTCCCCTGGGACACCTTGCACCCACCATGGCTCAAATAACCAGCCTGAACTAACAGGGTTTTCTTCAGTTTGCTCACAGCCCTTTAAAGAGAAGAAAGGTGGACAAAATGTTTAAGATGCAACCTTGAGAAAGAAGATTTCTTAGTTATGTGCTTTCCACATAAATGTTTTTCACTGGATTTTCAAATGGATCTTATATTACTATAAATAATGATTTTCAAGTCTGTAAACTCCAGCACTATGCCCTTGGATATAGGATTATGGGCCCCAGTAGTTGGTACCTGCCAAAGACTCAAAGAAACACTTGTACAGGTAACCACCAGACAACTTTCTCTTGAGAAATTTTTCTTCTGTTCTCTCTTTTACAAAGAACTAAACATTTGCTGTTGACCCAGAACTCACTAAAACTGAGGCCAGCCTTGAAGGATGATCAGCTGCAAGTGGCATATGTGGTGAAGTCAGCCTCTCTCAGCTGAGCTGGAATAAGTGCACACGGGTTTCATCTTCTGATAATGTGAACTAAAATACCCTTGCTTAAACCACTGTAGAAGGTTACACTGCACAAGTGAAGACAGTCAGTAAAATTGTTTTATTTCCATTGCAGTGGGATTCATTTCTACACAGGCAGCCTTCGTACCTGGGCTTCAGGGCAGCCAGTTTCAGCTGACAGCGGCGACTCCTGGATGCTGAAAATGCTGACAAAGAGCCTATACCCACTTTTCAAACCTCCAGCCCTTTGCCTCAAATGAAAGCTCTGGTTTTGAAGTCTCTCCCATCCATTTTAGGGCAGTGTGTAAGGCAGTCACAGCCACAGAGAGGAATTCTGGATGCCTTTCCTCTCAGCTTCGATCAGTGCTGGATTTGAAATGGCCATAGGAGTTTTACAGAGGTGGGCTGCTGATATTCATCTTCTCTTACCCTGGCCCAGCTGAGCAAGCTGGCTTTACTGTGATTTCCACATGGCCCGCACAAGGAGTTGGATACTTCACTATAGCTTAAGCTTTAATTAACTCATTATGAGATACACCTTTCAGGAACTGGTCCAGTTGATTTTTTTTCTTTCGGCATCTAATCAAAAGGAGCAACTCAGATATTCTCAAGATGGAAAATCATCCTTGCTTCTTGTTTCTTCAAATACCTGTGAAATGTTCTACTCTTGGTTTTATGGCCAGGTCGCTCTATGGCATTGTACTGTTGTGTCTTGTTTGTGCTTCCTTTGCTCACATCCACCTCTTGTCTTCTACACATTCATTCATTTCTTGGGTGAAAACCAACAGAACTCCTTTACATCAAATAAGGGAGTCTCTGATCTTATATGTAGTATGACTGTTTATACATCAACATTTGCATACACATAACCATGCACAGAATAATGTGCTATATGTGCAAATACAGCAATACTCTGTATGATGTTACACGTTTGTCGTTCTCAGGGCTGGAGAGGAACTTTCTTCCCTGTTGCCCGTAAGATTAGAGAAACTTGGTTCAAAAAGTCTTATGATGGAGGAAGAGGGATTGCTTTTTCTTCACTGCTCCAGCTTTCATTCATACACTGAAAAAAAATAACCAGTATTTCTGTATTCTTTGCCTGCCATAAGATGGATATCAGCGCCCAGGTGAGGAGACTATTTTTTTTTCCCTGTGGAAGCTGAAAACCCTGGGTTTCATCCCCAGTGCATGATTAAATGATTTAGTGAAGAGTTTTTCTTTTACAAATTCATTTATTTCAAACAGGTTTTTTAGACCAGTGACTCTAGTCCAGGAGCCATCTGTGACTCTCATGAAAGACAAATCAATTCCCAAAGAATAAATAGATAAGGGTTTATCCACTACAGATTTTTCAATCACATCCATTTCACTTCAAGATATAAATTGTAACCTGGAATTAGACCAGTATTTCTATTAACCTACCCCTTCATCTTATATCAATAACACAATTATTTTAACTAACGAATTTAATGGATTATGAGAAAATAAAGGACAATTAGAAGAAGAAAGCTGTCTATATTAAAGTTTCACAGAGAATATCAATTTGCTCTGTTGTGAAAACATGGGGTATGAGTCACTGCAGAAAAAGTTAAATGTTACTCAGAGAGAAAAGCAGTCTAACAAGAGATGAGTTTAAGGGGTTACATGCCCTTGATTCCTCCCTCTTATTGTTTTTTTTGTCCTAAAACAAACCTGACAGTATGTCTTCCTATCATCAGGTTAATGAAAGATATGTATATTGTGAAGGTTAAATAAGAAGGTTAAAGAAGTTTCACCAGAAAAGCCTGAAGCAATTTGAATTTTTCTTATGCTTCTGATTCCTAATGCATCCACTAAAGAGGCAATTTGACAAACATAAAGCACTCGGGGCCCTTTGTCCACAGTTGTCAACTGTTTTTTGTTCAGTAAAATCCCAGTGGAAAGAAAGGGCTTAAAACAGTCATTTTGTTAACACAGAACTCGGAATTAATCACACGCATCTGTACCCAGTGGTGCTTTTAGCACTGTTCTTTGGAACTGTAAATCCCCCATAAGAGGAATGTGCAACATACACGTGGGAGCTCATCCGGCTGCCCCTACTGCTCCCGCTTTTAGAACCACCAGGGGAACACAATTTGAAAAGGTTTTTAGAAACAAGCAACCAGATTATGTGAAGTATTCTTACTCCTGCATTTTGTAATGAACTTCATGTTTCTCAGTGCACACATTATTTTTTATGCATCTATTTTTAAGTTCTATTTAAAAAATTAAATAGAATTGTCTACCAACACGCAAAAGGAAAACCCTCAACCTATAGCTCTGTGAACATAATTTTATTCAGTGGATTTACAGTACAATCAGTAGGAAGGAAACAATCAGTATTTTGTTTCCTGATTTTTTTCTAAAATCTTTGATCCCTCATTCTGTTCATGCAGAAAATAAGGATACATAAGAGCTGGTCTATCAAGTAAGACCAGTCGTTCATTAAATGTACTTTCTCCTCTTCCAGTGCAAAATGCCAAATGCTGGCACAAAACTTTGTGACAGATAATTATGGATTTCATTACATCGTTTGTTTGTTGTGGGTGTTTTGGGATTATTTTGGTTGTTTGGTTGTTCTTCTGTGGAATAACTAACCCACAGGGAAATACCAACTTACTTACATACTTCGATGGCATCTATGGAAATGTTTGGAGACTTCCCAGGAGCCCACGGCAAAACGGAAACTGTAGAGAGTCTGTAGAAATTAAAGACAGCTACAGGAAATGGACAGGCCTTGGAGACCCTCAGAAGAATTGCCTTATAGACTTATATTACTAGCTTATTTCCATGTTTAAAAGATGAAACATTACATTTAGGAATAATGATTTCCACACTATGACAATAAAAATTCACTATATGTGTAGGACCTTATAATTTTTGATATTTTAAAATTATTTAGTTTTATTGTTTTTTTAATGCAGGTACCTCTCAGCAAGTAATAAATGAAACATGATTATCCATGTCTGCTGACTGTCACAGATCCAGAATGGGCTCTGGATCTGGCACCTGGATCCCCATTTAGATTGGCTTGTAAAAACCTTTCAAGAGAGAATTGGCTGCATTTTTAATCCGAGTCAAACCTTACCACAGCAGTGAGAAGTGAGATCCTGGGGAATGAATTCACTTGGGAGGAATCTGTAATGCTTCCCAGGGGTTCTGGGCACAGAGATTTTCTTTGGAAAGAAATGATCCAACAATACATCTATTCCTTGGAGTGTGAAGCCCTTTATTAGATATGAAGAGGTGTTAAACTTGCACTAGTTAAACTTATTTTTTCCAAAACCGACCAGCAGTATTTAAAGAGATGTTAGTCATTAAATAACTCTGCAAGGAAAGAGAGGCAGCTGTCTTCTGATCATTACAGCTATTGATCTTTTTCATAGAATTTAAGATGTAAAAATTGACTGGGCTTTTAAGAAAAAATACACTGCTGAGTCCAGTTGTCAATGTAACGTACAAAAACCCCTGAAACTGTTAAATGAATATTCTTAAGAACAAAGTTTGACCTTGCTTCTACTTGGATTACTAATAATTCATTTTCTTGTTTTCCAGAGGAAATGGATTTTGCAAGAGCAAATGGCTGAAACTTGCTTTCAGGACTTCTAGCTCTAGTATGGTCAGGGAAAGATGAGCTGATATCAGGTTGCATCAACAGATGGTAAAACCATTATATTTTAAAAATGCTGGTAAAAATCAAGGAGTGGAATTATAAGGGAGTCTGTTTTGCAAAAGGAAAGGAGAGAAAGTGGTTTGATTTCTAAAGTTTCTCCTTCCAGAAACTTATTGAATATACTTTGCTAGCAAGGACTATTCAGAAGATTGTGATTGTCTCTCAACATTAGATCCTCCCTATAGGCTCATTGTATCTACCTAAGAATCATGCACCAGGATTTATTCTCCTTGAAATATGTGCTAACTTTTAGGGTTTTTCTCCTATGCTATCTTTTTCTATCCTATGTTTTGATTCCAAGATTCTGATCATATTATACATTCTCCGGGTAGCTCCTCACAGTTGCATGTCCTCTGTCTGTTTAATGAGCACTCTCATTGTCTGTCCTTCCATAGTTAATGATAACGAGCTCCACAGCATCCCCCTTCATTTTCACTGCAGAGTACACATTTCCAGCCTGTTTTATACCTCAGCCCTTTTTAGTTCCATTTAGAAATACATTTGCAAGACCTGCTTGTGAGTGTGCTCCATAAAGCAAAGTCAAAAGCCTTTTTACAGACACCACCCTGGTGTCTTCTGCTTGTCTTCCATTCATAGAGCTGCAGGAGGAAGTTTGAAAGGTCTGACATTATTTGTTCTTGCCAAGTCCATGCTGGCTGTTGCTCAGCTCTACCCTCAGCTCCCATCATTTTCCCTTCTGCCCTGACTCCTCTGCAGTTGCTCTTGCCTCTGCAGCACACTGAGGTCCTTCACTTAATGTCCTTTCCACTGACAACACTTTTTGCTGTCTGTAGAATGCACCTATCATTTCCTTGGTTTGTCATCTGCACATTTTGATTTGCATTTCCTTTCTCCCCCCATTTTTCTAAATGTTTCTTTGTTTTTCTATAATTTGAGAAAACGTATGCATTCATTCTTTGCCTCTAGTTATATTCCATCTCTCTGACTGCTCTTTCAATTTCTCTGTCACCGTTGTCTATGTTTTCTCCTCTGATTCTAATCCTTCAGACCACCCTCTGACTTTTCTCCTCTTTCAAGTACCTCCACAGCTATTTCTATCACCCATAAAATCTATCCTTTAATCTAGCCATTCTTGCTAATTCAAAATAACGAACGAAAAACCTCTTGCACCTCATCTCCATCACATTGCCCTCCACCACTGAAAATGAATGAACTTTAAAATATCTTTGTCACTTCTGAAAATGAAGGGGGAAGATTAATCACTTTTACTGATTTAATTGGGGACCCATGAGCACTATGGTAATCCAGGATTAGCTTCTTGGGGTTACTTTTTAAAGCATGCATAACCATATTCCTATTTGCTAGTTTGACAGATCACAACAACATAGTCATAACTTTTTACAAAATTGCCAATAATCCCAAGGCTTCTGTCTTCTAAATAAGGCCATTCTGAGTTTCCAACTCTTATAAAGTAATTATGTTTTGTACCTCATTTACAATGAAAATGGATGAATTGAGTCTAAAGAAATAGGCTTTTTCAAAGGAAATCAGATGGAGCGAGAGTAGCTTTGCAATCTGAGAATTCACACAAAGCAAGCAACTGATCTTGCCTACACACAGTGGGAATTTCTGTTAAAAAGAAAGGTCTAATTACACTTTGCACTTTGAAACCAAACAATTCAGCTTTGTTGTAACGTGACATAATTTTTCTGAAACTGCTGACATGGGGCACAATGTGCATCACTTGCCGTCCTCTCACCTCCAATCCAAAATTATTAAAATAAAATGGAATTTTTGTTTAATTTTTAAAGTCAGAATTCTGGCATTTTCTTTTGCAGCATTGTGTCAGGGAAAAGGTTTAGAAAAACACCAGGCCAGGCAAACTAATGAAAATTGAAGGACTTGTTTAATCCCCTAAACTGTGGCAATAAACTCAGAGCAACAGTATTTATGCTTCAAAAGTATCATTTGAAGAATTTACAAATGGTATTCCTCAAATTTGACAGATGACCTAAAGAGGTAAATCCACTTAAATCATATTCTTTTAAACTAAATGTCATTCTCCCTATTCACAGCAATATTCTCCATTCTCATATCAGAATTCCCTGTAACAGGCCAAAAAGCTCTTGGGTTAATGCTGACTGTATGCAGGAGAGATCTGAGTGCTCCAGAAGGAAGGTTTCTCACAGGTAGTACATACAGCTGGACTCTTCAGATTTTCTGGATGGGAAACAGGTGAGACCCACCTGGCCCAGTCCTTGGACAGGGAAACGCTGTGAATGTCATCTGAGAAACAGGGATAGTAAAACCTACCAGTGTATTCATGAAGGAAGAAAAAAGGTAATTTTTGCCAGGATAATTTTCTAAATCTTATCCAACTCTATATTAATAGTTGATAACTATTTAAAATGTTTTGGGTTTTGGGGGTGGTTTTTTTTGTTTTTTTTTTTAATCCCGTTGAGTAGTGACCTTTCTATCACTTGGTAGTAGAGACTGACTCTTTCTGCATTCAACTCTTTTCAGTCTCATCATCTTTTATTTAAAACAGACTTCTTCAACTTCAACTTTTATGCTGTAATTATGAATTTAGAAGTTTCTGATTCTTTACAAGGACTTTAGGTGGCTCCTTCAAGCGACTTCATACTTGGCAAGCAGTGCTTTATTCCTGACAAAATTTCTAAATGTTCATGAATTTATTAAGATTGGAAAATATCTCCAAGATCATCAAGTACCACACCCACACACCTTTTGAGGACTTGCAAGGATGATGATTCCACACCTTCCCTGGGCAGCCTTGATCTTGTTCATGGTTTTACTGTTTGTCCCTTTTCCCCTTGTCTTATTGCCATGGACTCTGAGAAATATTACCCCATGACTCCTTTCTGGTAATGGGCAGCATGAAGTTCAACCTCCTGGTGACTGGGTCCTCTCCTTACTCTTGGGTTCCTCTCCCTACACTTAGGCTCTTCACCAAACACAGCCTTCCATGCTGTGTTGATTCTTGTGTCTCAATTTAAAGCAGCCTGAATGGCAGAGTCAGCCTATTCCTGCAACCAGGCTGCTTCTGAGCTGACTGAAAAGCAATCAGGAGTACATTGTCTGAAAAAGTCCAAGCTTTAAATGTCTTCTTGGTCTTTTACAGTCAGATCATCAAACAGCTGCACAGCATTAACACAAGTGCATTGCGAAAGTTTATATTCTGATGAAAAGAAAAATCAGTTTCATCCCCGTCTGCCAGAATTGCCAGTGATGAATGACAAAGTATGGGGAAAAATAGAGAAAAGAAAGGACAAAGGGAGAATCTGCTTCTCTCTGTGTTTACAACTGGACCAATCAATGGCGAGGCTCACTCCACCTGCACAGGAGGGACTTGTTCTGGCAGTGAACCCACCAGCTGGGGACAGGGCACTTCAAGGAAGGGCCTGCTCTAATTTCAAGCCCGGTGCACAATTTAAATTCCTGTATCGCATATAAGTCTCTTGGGCATATCTACAAAAAAAGAACAGTGCACTTGCTGAAATTAAAAGCATTTATATATCTGTTCAGATGCTACATTCCCAAAGAGGCAACATGTTCCCTAAGTTTCTCGGTTCCAAATGAGGAAACTTTTGGAATGAAATCTCCTAGTTTCCAAAAGCTCCATAGCCTCAAAGTCCACATTGCTTTTGCCATGCCTAGAACAACATGTCTCAATAGTTCTGAGCAATTAGGCATTTAGGTAATCCCAAAGTTTTGAAAATATCCAGAAACCCTTCTGAAAAGGTCCAGGATTTAGAAGTCCTGGTCTGAAAACCCCGACCTAGGCTGGACGTGTGCAGTGTAGAGATGGGATGGCCACACCACAGGATGGGAGGTAAAAGAAAAATTATCTGCCAGGGCATCTCGACTCAGCTTTTCTAATTGATAGTCCTAATTCACCAGGTTAAAAGACAGGCTGGTTTTGTGACTTTTGTGACTGGCTTGTGGGAGGAGTGCTTGGATGAATGGGGAAAACAAATATGCATCATGCATATGATTAAAAAACAGGTAATGTGAGAAGAGGACAATTATTTTTCACCCTCACAGTTCACCTGGGACCAAGGGCATCTGCTCTTCAATCCCTGCTCCTAAGAATATATACACAATCTGTTTCAAGGTCTTGTGCTCTGGCTTGTAAAAAATGTGTTTTTAAACCCAAGAAGTGTTGGACTACACAGTGAATGTGCACTTAAAAAAGCTGCATTTGGGATGTGATCATTTTTAAAGAAGATAACATCTGTTTGAAAGCTGTTTGAACAAAAATTGAGCTCATGCATTTTCGGGAACTTATTAAATAACATAAGACAGATTGTCTCTTATTCATATAAAACTTTTCTTTTCTTTAGAAGGACAACTACAAGCACTACACAAAATGAAGTCAAAGGCTGCTAACACTTGTACTCTACAAATAGTTTTTACTAGTAATTGCTGGATCAAGTTGCTGATAATAGTGCTGGTGTGTGCCCACTGAAGAGATAATAATAATTTTTTTAAAAATAATATATATCGCTGTCCCTGTCTCTGCAGGCTTCTTTTGCTTTAGCAGTGATAGACTCTGCACACACAGCTGGACACAACAGGATTTCAGCCTCCTCTCTACAACATGTTTTAAAACTGGAAGATGTTTTCACATCTGTACATCAATTGAGTTCTGTAGGTCTGATCTTAAGAAGGGGAAACAATGAGAGCTTCAGCATGGTTATTGCAGCTGGTATGTAAGAATCAAAGGATCTTTCTTCTAATCTTAGATACTTTAGGTTTAGAAGGGGTCCATCATAAACAGTGTGCAATTAGTAGCTCATGATCCATAATAAATGCAGTAATTTGTATCTGTAAATCAGACACCGTGTGTGTGCACATTTTCCTTCCCTAGAGGGAGAGACACCTTTGAAGCCTCCCTTGCAAAGGGATGTCCCACTCACCTCATTCAAATGCTTATATTTTTTGTCTAATTGCATATACAGAAATGCTTATATATCTACTTACATATAAAATTATAAAAAAGACTTTTAGTCAGAGTGAGAAATTAGTTTCTCCTGATAAACATGTGATTATATGGTTGGTATATTATTTAGATTATATAACAGTAAAAAATATTTAGTGTAACATAGTGATCTGAGGACAAAAGTGGGTGAGACCCCTATTTACATGGTACTCTTGATACCTTTAGTACTCTGAACTGAAAAATCTCAAAAAACCCAAACCAGTCCTAGAAGAAGGGTGTCTCAGCTATGACCCAGAGGAGTCTCAGGCCAAGGATACAGAGAGTGGATACAGCACTGGTTTGTCAAGGCAGGCTGCACAGCCTGCCAGGACTCTCTTCTTGCCATCCTCCATAGACAACATGCACATAAGAAAGTTAAGCACATTGAGTCTCCTGGAAGACTGAGAGTCCTCTTCCTCTCCTCATTGACAAGATAGAGAATTTACACATTGTTCACCAGGAAACTAAGAGTAGGAGAAAATTAGTTATTTGAGTTTGTGAGTGGGTCTCACCAAATGGAAGCAGTGGCAGCAGAGATGCATTTTCCTGCAAAATGAGGAAATAGAATAATTGTGGCTTTATGCTAGCAAGCTCTTCCTTCAGTGACTCCAAGGCTATTTATCTGACTTATCAAAGCTTTCTTTCTTTTTATCTTTCTTTTTGAAACATAGTTCTGCAGTATTTGTACCCAGGATATATTCGTACATTCTGCCTGTAGATGCTTTTCTTTTGTCCTAGGTTCAGTTTGCACCAAGATATCCATACTTCACAGTTTTTGAAGTTTCTTTCTTGTTAGTCACAGGGGCCTGTAATATTGATGTGGCCAGCAGTGAGGAGGTAGAAAGGGGATTGCAAGCTAAAAACTTGCTGAGGATTTCTTAGCTCTGCTGGGACCCACAGCTTCAGTGCTGGTGAGAAATCTGGGGAGCAGAGCCTTTGAAGAGGGGTAATGAGATGGTTTTGAGTTTTGTGATAAATGGAATTATTGGGATGAACAGCCTTTGAGGGTCCAGGTCAAACAATAAAGCAAGGGATAGGTTAAGAAGGCAAGTGAAGGAGAGCAAA
>WBMY01003777.1:939337-997220 GCA_013397315.1 Donacobius atricapilla
GAGCAAAAAAAAAAAAAAAACAAACTGGTACAGACAGGCCCAAATAACAAATCTTCCGGTAATCTCCACCCTTGAACGCTCTTCAAAGATGGAGAAATTCATCACACTCATGCAGTAGCATAACTATTCTTCATATTGTATAATTAATGCTGTCAGCTGCATAAAGTGATCACATTTGCAACCCTCAGGGAGAACTGGACTATTTTCTCATCACAAAACACAGATATTTATTGGACAAAAACAAATTATGGGACTTGAATGTATTTATTTTAATTTCTTAAGTGTTATTTTGTGGGCTTGAAGGGATTTCCTATATAAAAATATTAATCAGTGGGAAAACCTTTTTTTTCTGAGAAGTACTTTGCACTGCTAAAACATTTACTAACAACATGTGCAAGCAAACACAACAGCGACTTTTCCTTTTCTGTCAAATTCAAGTTTCTGATGCCCTTTTCCTTTGCCAGCACGATTCACAAGAGCTAGCCAAAAGACTGAGCTTTTCAACTTATTTAGTTTAATAAATTTCTAGTGGTATGTTCTTATTGTGGACCACAGGTACTGCAGTTCCTGTTTGACATGTATTAGGTTTTGGTTTGATTCTGAGGCAAAACCTTAGGAACACCCAAATGCTTGGGAATTGTAGTACAGTCAGGCATGCAAGAGCAATGTCCAGCATTGTTCAGGATGTGCAGAGCAATAGAAATTTGGTTTACTGTGAGCCTGCCAATACTGTGAATATCTGAAATGGTTAAACCTTCAACTCAGATACAGAAGAAAGCCAATAAACCCCCCCACTCTGAAATACATGTTCTCTCACTCTAGTATTTAAGCCCTTTCTAGCCAAAGGAACTAAGCTATCCACTGTATAAAATTTTAGGCTTTGCCTTATTTGCCCTGTCATAACTCTGTTTAACGGCAGTTTTCCATTTTCCAAGTTCTGAAGGATCCTGAAGCACTCCACAAATCATATTACAAATTATTAACTGCGGTTGCTCTGTTAAGCACCCAGAGGCATCTGTCCCTAAGGCTCTTTACTACTCCTTTTTACCCACTATATCTGTTTTGACCTCACAGTTGGTTTTTTTTAACTATTATCTTCTGAGTCATAGTATAAAAATACTCTAGACAGTAAAAGTCAGACTGACAAAAATTCAGTCTTTAAACATGACATGAATATATACCACTGCAATACCTTATCTTGAAACACTCAATTGGAATTAAAAGTACTTACCTGCTAATATAAAATAGTTCTCCCAATATATCTGTAGATATATTTCCCAGGAGAGAGATAAGGGAGTAGAAATGTCAAAACATCTATTCCCACATGTTTTTAAACTTGTGCATTTGTCTTGTTCCATTCACTGCAGACGTTTCCTTGTTTTTCTCTCACCTGTCTCTGCACTAATCCAATACTCAAAAGACAAAGGGATAATACAGCCCATTTTTTATTTCAGCAATAAAAATTCAAGTTGCCTGCTACAACTATGTTCAGAGCAGGTATGAAATCTTCTAAGTTTCACCCCTGTAATTTTCCTAGTAGTGACTTTTAAGTTCAAGAGAACTCAAGAGGTCTGTACTTCCTGCCCATATGAATTTTTTACTCCTTTTCACTATTACTCACTCACCATTCACCATTTACAATCAGAACTCTTTACTTCTCATTGCCCTTTTCAGAACAATTCAGAATTCCTGAATTTCTACTGTACTGCTCCTACTCTTTCATACCAGTTACTTTTCCCATTATCGAATATTGACACTTTTCCCAAGTAACCACTCCATTTGGATGCATGATACAATTATTTTCTAAATGGCTGGCAGTAGTATCAGAAATGTCAGCAAGGTGAACCCATAAACTTATGTCTTAAAAGAGAGAAATGATCAAATTACATAGTGTGGTAGAGATATAAATGGAGATAATTTATGAATCTTCCTAGGCTGTGAGCACAAAGAAAGATAGTCTGGCACTGGTTTTGTGTTATAGGCCACCCTTTAGAAAAGCATGAAAACTCACATCATCTTAGACAAAAAACCCAACCAACCAACCAAAAAAACCTCAAAAAACCCACCCCCCAAAAAAACCCCAAACAAAAAAAATTTTATCCTTAGATAACTGCATTTATAGCAAAAGCATATATCTAATAGCTACTTAAAATATATCAAGGGCTATCATTCCCAAGCAAAGAATTTGCACATTGATTTGAAAATGTGTCTCCTTGCAGCACACTTTGGACCCAGTTCTCTTGACGGGAATGTCTGCATAAGACTTTTATAGGAATCTGAGTCATTACAGGTCTATTATTCAGAATTAAAAAATAATAACAAAAAATCCTTCTGGCAGAACTGATTCTGGACCCAGGGTATGGGAAGCCTGATCTTCAATAACCAGAGGCTAAATATACACAGTGCAATAGAAAAGTACTCAGAGGAAATTGAAAGAAGTTTTGAACTAAGAGCCTGTGAGAAAGAAGATAGAGAAATATTTTGATCTGCAGGCCTCAGCTTAGTTTTATACTATCAGCTGATTTAGCTTATGGTTGCTTTAAATCCCATTTTTTTGGGCCTCACTTAATACTTACTTTCGGCATAGTAATTTAGGTGTCCATCAAAGCATTGTGAATTCTTGGTGCCAGACAGCTAACATTTGGGAGCTGCAGCACTGAATATTTTATTGGATTTTTGATTCTTTTCCCAAGAGAAATCATAGTTACCGGATGCTGTGACCAGGAGCCCCATAATTAGTCCTCCTGCAGTCATCAGCCTCTCTTATACAAAAATGTGACCAAACCAGACTGTGCTCTTGAGCCTTTATCATCCACTTTGATTCCATGACCCTAGTGCTCTCTCTGTGATGCATCCTGGACTCCACAATTTGCCTTGGTTCTGTGCCAGACCAAGAAAAAAGGTGGTTACCACATTTTACACAGCTCCATGACCTCTTGGAGGGTAACAGCAAATTGCCAGTGCAGCTGTCAGCTGGGAGGTTTGTGTCTGGCTGAAAGCAAATGTCAATAATAATCAGCATCTGTTGTGGGTCTCACACTGCTGGGCACATCTTCAAGCGTGCAGCGTAGCTCCAAGTGAAGCCACTTATTTAGCTGCCTAAATATGGATCAAGAACACAAATTTATTTGTTGTTGCTTATCATGTGCATGAGAAGTGATGGACCTCCATGCCCATTCCAATCACATTGGACCAGGAATGACTAAAACATTGATAGGAAGAGGAAAAGTTTTTATTAAAATGATTGAGTTTTAATGCGTAGTGAATTCCTATACTACACAATACTGAGTTATGTTTGAACCTTGTCCTGTTTCATAGAGTAAGTGAAGCCTCCAGCAAGACTTTAGGATACTAAATCTGATACTTATCATTCAATTTATATCAGAAATCTCGTAACATTTCATGCAGTTTCAGACTAGAAGAAACTGTAATCTAAATTAATCTGACTTGTATAGTGCCTTTTGCTAAAGACTTGACGCACTGATGACACTCTGAAATGGCCATAGTGGTAGAGAACCAGCTAGGTCAGATCACCTTAAACGATCTTGCAGACTGTCTATATCCCACAGAGAGGACAGAGGGGAAAGCCAAAGTTACCTCCAGACTGAGAACTTGAACTTCAGATCATTTTGGAAGCAACCAACTTGTGTCTCGCAGGGAGTCTGCCACAATGCAAGTACATCCCCTTGCCCTCCAGCAATAACTCACAGTCCCAGAAAATATTTTATATCAATCTGTAGGTCATCACATTTTTAAAAATATACCAAGAATAGAACTCAAGTTATGGTGATTCACCATTAAAGTAAGGAAAAATTCCTGGAGAAATTCCCTCAGTCCTTATGAGCTACAATTTGCCCATGGAAGTCCAGGTAGGTGCAGTACTAATCTCAGCTGATGCCAAAGATGAAAACATTACACCAGGATATAAATAAAAGTAGGTTACTCTTTATACTCAGACTGATTCACTTTAACAAGGACACAGTTCTTGGTCACTGTTCATTCCCCAGATTTATAGTTATGTAATGGGTTTCTTAGACAAGGATTCCTGTGATATTTATAGTTGGCTTTTCTTTTTCTTTTTACCTCTCCTTTTAGGAAGGGTTTCAGAGCTCCTCTAGTATTTAACCTCAGGGTAGCCTTTCTCCCCTTCTCCTTCTCCTTTAGACAAGAACACTTTCCTCTACTCCTTTCCTCCTGCCAGTTAACAGCTGTTGGTGAAAAGGTATGTTCTCTGCAAAAGAGAGGCTCTGAAGATGTGCTCAGGGCAGATACGCTTGGCTCATAACAGGTATCACTATAATTCATGGAAAACCGAGCGTCTCATTCCTCCAGTCGCCTTTGAAAAACTGGTCTTCAACTCCTCTAAACATTAAACTCTCTGAGTTCCCTCTTTCTGCTGCCTTAGACTTATGATACAGCCTCAGATTCAGACTCCAGACTCATTGCCAGCCTACATGAAAGACAGTGGAGGGTAAAGAAAATGACAAGACATTTGATACTTGTGTGTGGCCTGTATTTTTCAAGATATCTTAAGAATCAGTGTCCTGCCAATATTTTATTTATCTTTAGACCTCAAATTTCCTCCCATTTCAGCTTTTAAAATAACCTCATTACAGTGCAGTTTTTAAAAGACACATTTGACTATTCAGCAAAAGACAAACATCTTCAGATTCATTTACTGTCTGTCTTCAAAATGAGTGTTATAGATTCTAAAGGAAAGGAAAAAAAGTCTGCCACTGACTGCATCTGTGTGCACATTCCACCCCCTTTAATACCCAAAGAATTTGTTATGATTTCTGTTATTCCTAAGACCACATAAATTAAAACAATAAGACAGCTAGAATAAAGTGTTACCAAATCCTAATCTCTAAAAGTGATCTGAAATATTTTCCAGCAAATAAAAGCAGAAAGAACTAATGATCCAGAGCTCTTAGCCTATTTATGTGAAAGATTAAAATAAACCTAGATTATAAGTCTTGATCAATAATAGAAATGTGTGGTCTAGAAAATAGCCTAAAAAGTGCATATGTTGGTCTCCAGCTGAAAAATGTGGACATTTTTTTAGTTAAATATTTTAGTGGGGGAAATTCACTCTGCAGTTTAGGGGGTTCTGTGTTAACTTCAAAAGAAATGTAGCTATTTCTGGTTGTTATTACAAGAAGCCATTCATAGACCTAGAGCTCTTTGGAAAGAATGCTAACAATTTCAAATGTCATAGGCCAGTATTGACATGAGCTCTGAAAAAGGATTACATTCAGTGCACTGAGTCAAGAGATTTCTTTCCAGGTAATGAATAATTCTCTTTATACAATGTAATTGTGCAAGGATAAGCAAACTCACCTTTTCGTCAGAGAGAGGAGAAGGATTTACTTCATGATGAAGGTTTTTGCCTTCCTTGAGAATCCTTTTTTGTCTGTACAGGATCTAGGAACATAGAATAGATGGTGCTTAAACCTTTGTTGCTTGTCACAGAGCATAAAAGCACAGATCTCTCATTTTTTCACTTTATATTGCAAGTAAAAGAGTCACTCTCACAGTGTTTCCCAGAATAGGGGTTTATCCTCTCTAATGTCCATATTATTTAATTTATAAGTGAAAAGGAAGGGGAATACTGAGGCCACCACGTTCAGTGGGGAGGTGCTGGTAACCTCAACCCAGAGCAACTCCTGTAGAAGGGACCATGCTGCTTTATGCAGAGGAGGAGGTTGACACTTTCAGGCTGTGCAGCCCTTGAGACACCTTTGGCTGGATAGTATGGGTGACTTCGACAATTTCTGGACCACAGTGCTCCTGGGCAGCAGCCGTGCCACACTGAGTCTCCCAATGTCAGAAAAAAAACCCTAGTCCTATGATTGATTACTTTTTTTCTAGTCTAAATTTAGGACCTAGATGAAATTTAGGTGGGGATACCCCATGCCCTTCTGGAGCCAAGGGAGCCCAAGGTTATTGAGTACCCCAGATATTTCTACACATCCGTATGTGGGCAAATGAATTGAACAATGACAATTACTGTTTTAGATACAATAGAAAAGTAAATTTCTTTTTTTTTTTAAATGTGGATTTAACATATGTTTATTCTAAGTGGTGCACTGACAGTCTTGGAGGCTTTTCCTGGTATCAGCTGAAAATCTCACTGAAACTGGTCCCTTCTCTTCACCCCTGCAGTCACTTGTCGATCTCCACTGCCTCACCGGGTTTTGTACTTTTTGTCATTTGTTCTTGACTCAGCAGATGAAGATTATTTTAGGAACAAATATAAGAGGATTAAAATACAGATGCTAAATAAAGTAATGCATGTTAATGGGCATCCTACAATTTCTCCCACTTTAGCCAAAATTGTCTCTAACGGTGAATGAAAGGAAGAGGATTGTAAGCAGATGTTTTCTACTGTCTTGATTTTAAACTGGCCTGACACTTCCCCCGAGAGAGTTTATCAGGAGAGTTTGAGTGAATCAGTCCCAAACCCAGAGCTGAAGCACTAACATGGCCAAAGTGATCAACTTCTTGGACCTCATGGGGGAAGAAACCAACAAATCAATCAGAGAAAATAGTTTGCCCTTACAAAGACACACTTCTTTTGTCACAGGCAAATACTTGAAATAGTAAAGGAATCCTGAAGGATAGTTACACCTCACATTGATAGCCCCAGGAGTTAGCTATAGACCTCTGTGGGTCAACTGTAAGTTTCAAGCTTTTCTTTAAAAGAAAATTTAAAATTTGATTTACTCTGGAACATGTTCCCTCCTAAGATAAAACAGTACCATGTGGAAGGAGTTGCCACCTGATTTCAGATACAGCAGAAGACAGGAATAACTGATGCCACAATCAGTTGTGGGACGTGTGCTGGGCTAAATGAAAGGAGAAAACAAAGATGCAAAAACCCAAAGTAACCAATCTCAGTTAAATTTTAACTGATTTTTAGATTTAAAACTGTATTCTAGCCAGCAAGGTAGGCTCTAGTGTTAGATCTGAAATACAAGTCAATGCATAAAATAGAAGAAAATTATTTTAATGCAGTTATTTTAATACACAGCAGTGAAGGCATACAGTAACACTACTTTAGCTTGTCAGAAAAACAAATTGGAATAACAGTCATAGTTCTCATACAGAGAACATAAATAAAAGAAAACTAAGAACCATATGTCCTCATTTTGGAGGATGAGGAAAAGTAAAACAGCCAAAGAAAGGATATAGTGAAAACAGCATGGAGATAAAAATATTAAAGAAATGGGATATAAATGCTACTGCCAGAATGTTGCATAATGACTGCTTTTATGAACAAACAGAACTAGAAATGTTGCTTTCTTGCTTTCCAAGAAACCTCCAGCAAGTCCAGAATGTGACATGATTAAGCAGGAAGATAGTTTTTTCCCTCTGAAGCAGTGAGGATGGGGCACTTCATGTTCTCTTGGAGAAGTACACATGCTCTTCTGGGTAGCTTTTCAGCACGCCTCACATTCTGTCCATTTTCTGTCAGCTCTGGGGAATTGAGCAACATGCTTTAAGGATGATGGAACTTGAGAGTTCATCAACTTCAGATCTGTAGAGTGATGAATAAGATATCAATCAGAGTCTGGAATTATATTTACTTTTCCCAGAAAATCTGCAAAATTTCAGTCACAATTACTTTCCTGGATTTTTCTGATGTCCTTTTCTTTCTGAGATAAGAGGGAAAACACAGAGTCCATGCTGGAAAGATGAATTGTTCTACTACATACTGAGTGGAGTGTTTTCCATGCCTTGAGGTTCAACTGCTGAGGGAGCCATGATAAAATCTAAAGATTAAGGCCTGCTAAAAGAAGCTTTGACAGAGGGAGAAGAGAGAAGAGATTATCACTGCTGAAGCAGGGGTAAGCATATGCACACCCTTGTCCTGCCCCAGCTGCCTCCTTGTGATCGAACTGTTGGCTAGAAAACACAGCTCTCTGGGAAGTGTGAACATTGCAGCCAGCAATTATGGGCTGTTCCTGGACAGGGACTTCATGTGGCACATTGTAGTAGCCCTGCAAATCAGAGTGTTCTGTTGTATTCACATGCCCTGAGGCCCAGCTGTGTGATCCCCCACTCACATCCATCTTCATGTCTGGACTGTAGCTGTCCATCCATCAGTCTGTGCTGAGGCCAAGGTACCTTAAAATAGTGGTTGAAATGGTGGATAAACATTCCTGTGATGGGTTGATATCTGAAGAAGGGAGAGGAGTCCTGTGATGGGGAAGAGGTGGTTGAAAGGAGGATAGGTAAGCCAGAAGAGAAAACATGTATATGGCACACCTGAGGATGGTATTTTTCATTCTCTGGGAAGAAGAAAGCTTTCTTATTTTTAAGAACTTCCATTTGTGTAACCTACAGTAGTCTTTCAGTAAGTGTTACTAGGACAGGTCACTGAGGTTATGTTCACATTAGTAAACTAACAAATGAATAACACAGACTAGTGCTGGCTCTGAAACTGTATGGGACCTGTACAGGTGTCCCCTGCCACCCACAGCGAGCAGCTGCACCCAGACCCCTTAGCAGCAAGATGCCCTCATCTGCACCACGTCCTGTATCTCATGGCAGAAAACCACTGGGAGCAAGAGGCAGTCGTGCCAGGCCAATCTTTACAGTTAATAATAGAATAGCTTCATAGAATCAAAAGTTTGGGAAGGACCTCTACCCCCAGCCTGTAGTACTGCAGGACCCTTTGCCTCATTGAATCTCAAACCTTTGGCCCCAGCCCAAGTCCTCTGCAGAGCCTTCCCATCCTCCAGCAGATCGACACTCCCACCCAGCTCTGTGTCTTCTGTGAACTGGTTGAGGGTGCCCGTGTTACCCTCGTCCAGATCAATAAAGATATTAAACAGGACTGGTTGCAGTACCGACCCTGGGGCACACTCTTGTGACCAGCCATCAGCTGGATGTACCTCCATTACCCTCCACCCTTTGGGCCTGGCCATCCAGCCAGGACTTTTCCCAGTGAGGAGCACACCTGTCCAAGCTGTGGACTGCCAGCTCCTCCAGGAGAGTGATGTGGGAAGCAGTCTCAAAGGCTTTACTGAAGTCCAGGCAGACACACCCACAGCCTGTCCCTCATCCCCTAGGTTGGTCACTCAGTTGTCCTCCCCATTGTTTGTGACTGTTGTGGTGCTGGGATCCTGTTCCCTGGTCCTTCTTTGTTTACTTGTAGGGACAGAGCTAACAAAGCTAGTGAGAGGCACTGACATCCTTACCACGGTTTTGGCTCTCCTGGGCGAGGTGTAGCACAGTTCAGGGGACAGGAAAGGCTGAGGAATGGTACCTGTTACCAGTGTGGACTACTATGGGCCAGTATCTGCCACCCCCTGCCAACAGCAGCCAAGGCCTAATAATGTCATAATGCAGATATAATAAGTGTGCAAGTTTTTATTTACCTAGGCTTGGAAGACTGATGGCCCAGGGATTACTGCTGACAGGACTTATTGTACTCCACAAACTTTGAAGAGGACTCATGAAGATGTCTCATAGCTCTAAGAAAATGTTTCAGATAGCATTCCTGCTGCACAGGGAAAGTAAATATTTAAAGCTTCTTCTGAGGGATGAGAAGGAACAAAATGTGCAAATTTTACATCTTCTACAATACAGTTATTTAAATTCACAAAGGTAAGAGTTTCTTGTCAAGACACTAAATAACAAGATACTATTTGATAGAAAACAAGCCAAACTGCACCAAGAAAAGTCTATGATGCTTTATTTTACAAGAAGCTCCAGTGAATTGCAGCAACTTAATCTAAGATCATGTCTACTATTAGGGTTTTAGGAGGATGCTTTGTTCAAATTTCCCATGATTTGATTTACTTCATAGGGAAGTCTCGGGGTACATAAAGAGTTTTCTTCAGGTAAAATCAGAAGGTAACTGCAATCACACTCCTTGTGGGCTCCAAAGGCACAGGGTAGCTCAGTCCAGGTGCCCTGGCCACAGCTAACCTAAAGCAAATCCCACAGAAATGTGTTTGGTATGGACACCAGCACGCAATTTTTTACCAGTCTGCTCCCAATATCTGCCCTATTTGCTGGTGTAAACATAACCTAGAGCGCTTTCTGTCTACAGCTCAGACATTAACATCTTCTTAACATTTAAAAAAAATAGTAGATCAAAGAGGCAAAGCAGAATTTTAATGTGCTGTTTTGGAAAGAAGCAAGGCACAAACATTGTACTATAACACATCTAAAGAAAATTCAAACCTTTGACTCTTCGTAGTCTGAAGCAATATATTTGGCATTACTTCCAATCATCAGGCTGCCAGCAACTCAGCCTTTGATTCCAACTGACTGAGCCAGTTCTGACTTAGCCAGATACCCTGGTTGCACGCATACACCACTACCTATGTCCAGTGCTGCCATATCTGTGAGGTATATATGGATTAGCCTCACAGTGCAGTACTTGATTTCTGTAGAAATACATGTACTGGAGTCTGTGAAGCTGTGCAAAAACGATGGAGCCTCAGGTATGCAATTTCCTCATTAGCATTTCCATTGAATAATAGTAAAAAATGCTTAAAACCTACAAGATGGGCTGTAAGGGAATTATTAGTGGTCATCAGTATAATTTATGACTATCTGAAATGAAGAGTCCTGGGCTTTACATTTTTAAGGCATTTGGAAGTCCCAAGAGAAGATCAGAGCAGGCACCCCATAAGCAACCTTCATTTCAGGGCCTGCAGATGTTGGTAGCAAATTCTTTGGGTCAGTACAAGAAATATTTTCTTTAAATAGCAGTTTTCAGGTGCAGAAGTAAGGCCAGTCACAGCAGTTAAATATTCCCTTGTGAGTTTCTAAATATAAGCACATGCATCACAGAGTTTTATTTCTGTACAAACAGGATGCTGTCTGTGCATGGTGCAAGCGGATCTGTTAGTCTAACACATAAATGCTCATGGAATGCACCTACCCGAGAAGAGAGGTGTTATATACTCTCCACAGGTTTTATAAAACAAGACCTGAATATGGGGTCTATTATTCTGCCTCATGTGTAGAAGCACCTACTCTTTTATAAGAGCACAATAACACTCGAGATAATGATGACATAAAGTTACTAGCACTATATTCATGTACAAAATTATTCTTCCATTTTTATTGCTAAGCATAAAAAAAAAGATAATAACTGAGCTAGAGTCTAAATTCTACACTCCCCTTGAGATCAGCTACTTCTCTGGGTATTTCCCCATACATACACATCCAGTATTCACAGCGTGGACCCAGACTACAGGAGTTTATGTCTGAGAAGCTGGAATAGCCATGAGATAAAATCTGATGGAACTGAAAGGCTGTATCTGAAAGGGCAGCTGGAAATACATGAGTTGCAGACACATGAAACAAAGCAGAACAGCTTGGTTGGAAATGAAATGGGGATGAGCAAAGTGCACAGTGATCAAGGTGTTGAAACAAGATACCAGCATCTACAAGAAACAGGTCACCAGAAACCAGATGAGCAAACTGAGTCTTGGGTCTACCTTCCAACTGATCTCTATGCTTATTTTCTAGTAACAAATGATCCTTTTAAGAAAGAAAGAATATACCCTGGGTTACTTCTCTTCCAAACAAAGGAGACAGCTAACGGAAAGCTGGAGGACAGACAGAATCACGGCAGGGGAAAGAGAAACAGAACTGGAGGAGGCAAATGTGATAAACGCACACAAAGGGAGCCTGAATAGAAAAGTCCACATGATGCCAAACAGCTTACTGAATTACCATGAATGTAAATAAAAACTGAAGTCACTCTTCAAAATATAAATACAACAGAGATGCACATCAATGTTCCCCAGCTGTTGTGCTATAAGTAGCATAGGAAAGGTAGTGGGAGGTCATCCAAGGACAGGCTGAGGCTGAGAAAAGGCCAGACACTGCAAACCATGGAAAGCTGAGTTTGATTAAACACGGGAGCACAATTTTCCTAGTATCAGGAATGAGCTGTTCATGGGAGGGTTCCCTTGCAACTCTCTGGTCACCCTTACCACCAGCACAGCAGGTACAGCTCTGTGTTCCACCACTACATTTCTGACTTGGCAATGTCCTCTCAGACAGATGTTTTATCCAAATTCCAGCTGTCAAATTCTCAAAGCAGGGTAAACAAGATCTTGCTGGCTGCTTTCCTCCATCCTGGATCTGTTCACGAGATCTTATGGCTAGATCATTTCACAGCTGCTTTAGGGGTTCTGCAGCTTATTACACAAATATTTACTTTTCCAGAAGGAGAAACCAAGTCTATTAGACCCTAGTCTGAAAAGCTTTGTTTCTTCCAGCCCCTTCCTGTGGGGGTTTGACAGGCTGAAACAAATGAGTGTGAAGACAGCACGGTGTACAGCACAGTGAGTCATTAGAAGGTCAGAGCACCTAACTGTGATGGTGCGGCAACATCCCGACAGCCAGCAGAGCACAAGGAGATGGTGCAACTGCAGATGCCATCACAAGGACCTCTCCAGCCGCAATAGCTGAAAGAAATTTACAGTGGTCAGCACACTCTACTGAAGTCCAGCTGAGGCTTGGACATGTGCTGTAGGGAGATACCTTCTGAGCCTCTGAGACGCACCTGCACTGCCCTTGCAGAAGAACAGGGTTTCTGAAAGTTTTCAAAATCTCTCTGTGGCTTAGTATCTCAAGTTTTTTCTTCAAGGCAACTTATGGTTTGAAAACAAGGTCAAGGTTCTTCCATCATCATTTAGACAGTCTGAAAATGAGTGCTCAGAATTTTGGGAGTGAGGCACATTTGAGCTGGGCACATTTTCGTCACCGAAAACAACCAGATAGAAGGCCTAAAAAAGCAGGTACCATTAAAGAAACATGAGATTACTCAGGCCCTGAAAAATCTCACATTACTGACTGCCTTTGAAAAATTGTGGCCACACTGCTGTTTTCACACTGTAATCATACATCACATAAATCTGGATCTCAGAATGATACCACACAGAGAGTGTCAGTCTGGCCTGACTCCAAGGGGTTCGTTTAGGCATTTATTTTCATTTAAATCTTATGCAAAGTGATCTCAGGTTACTATGAATACAGACAATTTGTAGTGTACAGTAATGGATATATGGAGAGTATGTCAGCTGTTTTTCTGTCTTAGGTAGATACAATTAAGTATTTAAAAATAGCTAATATGATTAAGTAGCATTTATTGGCTATTAGTGGCTATGCAAGTGCAGTTCTTACTATATCAATACTGTTCCAGAGCAGCCAGATTTAAGCAATGGTGTCAGGTACATGATAATAAATTCCTGAGGTGGTAAAAGTGAGAAAAAGTCACGCTGTCACTTCAGGGGAGTTCACAGTTGTTGCTTTTGAAAGATTAATTTTAATTTTGAAATGTCAACAGATTTCATATAGAATGATCAAAAGAAGTCCCCCTTGCCCTGTTTTTTTTTAACCTCTCTATGTTGATTAAACTAATCTTGTAAAGGTATAATGTACTACGCAGTAGACTCCTCAAAATGAATTCCCTGCAGATGCATAAAGAAGTAATGTTAGACATGCAACACATAGGAAAATTACCAGCGTATTCCAGGTCAGGATGAATATTTCACCAAGAAACCAGTGGCAAAAGTTTATCAGTGGTATCAACAATCATCTTGGGAACCAGCAGTGCCAGACACTTAGGTTTATGCAATTTCACTGACCTGGATTTTGAAGTTTTTATATATAAAAATTTTCATTTTTATATGATAATATTGGTGTGCTATATCTTAAAAATGGCAATAAATATATCACCTCACTTTCTTTATTAAGAAGACTGCATCCATGTTTTCTTCAAAAGTGACATTCCTGAGAGCTCTCTTGCATGGCATGGTGGGACAGCAGAAAGAGCAGAGTATGGCACAGACTTCACTTCTGCTTAAGGAGGTGGCAATGGATTCCCCAGAGAAAGCCCTGCCAAGGGTTCCCTGCCTGAATCACTTGGGCTGGAAAGTCACATTTTTGTTCTCATTCCCCGTTAGATGAGAGGTACTGGAGACAAAGCTCACACTGCCAAATTCAGCATAGAGAGACAGACCATTAGTCAGTCAGCTGTGAAATGTAAATAATTTTTGCCTTTCAGAATATCCTCCCTGATTCTGTCAAAATCCATCACGCACAACTGCTTATTCAAGCAAAAGGTAACACAAAGTAAATATCCCCCAAATTTACAGTCTAGCAGAGAACATCTTAATTTCATTCCATCATTCTTCTCATGATGCTTTGGTAAAAAAATACTGTTCTTACAATCAGTCTGTCCTGATAACTTTTGAAATAACAAAAGCTAAATCTTTTAAAAATCAGAGACCTCTGATCCGCCTCATGAACTGTGAATTGGGAACAACTCCACTGGCCTCATGAGCCAGGTTACTTCATTTCTATTGCAATCCAGGGTAACGCTTGGCCCACAATCAGTGCAAAAATCAGTAAAGGCCAAACCACGGACAGCCTCCTGATCTGCTATCCAGGAGGTCAATGACCCCTCTGGGAGTTCCCCCTCTGCCTTTGCAGGGCTGGGAAAGGGAGAGGAAGAATCAGCTTTGGGAATCAGCTCTCTGGACCTTATTTTGTTATTTTCCTCATCGGATTTGTAGGCTGATTATGTGCAAAGTTGAATTTGATTGTGTTTCAAAGATGCAAATGGTCATGACAGTGTTTGCTGCTCGATACTTTCAAAGGTGCACCACTGCAACAGGAAGAGCAGGCTCTTTGGGAAACACATGAACCTCCTGAATCAAGCATATATCCAGAAATACTTACCAAAACAGATATTTTACCCATTTGGCTTTTCCATCACTGATGGGACCAACCAGCAAGAGTATGACCATAAAATGTTCATCAAAACCCCTGTAGATGGAAACTAAATTTCACAGAAGATTTAAATAAAACTGAGCAACTCAGAACAAAACGTGTTCTGCTAATCCACATTTGGGATTAATTTTAAAAAGAAAGAAAATACCAGCATTAGCTGTTAAAAGTTAAAAGAGCTATAAAATCAAATTAAATTTAAAGACTTCAATTTACTAATAGAAGAAAATAAATACATAGAAGCATTAAGAAACAGCTGCATATGTTAAATGATTCCTTGGAAAGACAGAAAATAAAGCTGAATATGAATATCTATTTTGACACTAAAGTTGCCAAAACCAATGCCTTCTTTTATCGTGCAGATAAACTGTGCTCCGGCATAATTGCAATAAAACCATCCACAGGGACAAAGTCTCCTGGATGTCAGCACTAAGCCTGCCTTTAACTTTGGGTTTAGCACTTTTTGTCTTTTTATCTTTCTTTCACTTACTGATTTGGGCCCTAGGATATCTTCCCTAGTTACTGAGAGATTCTGACAGGGGACCTTTACAGATGCTGTCAAGCTTAATATTTTGGTCAGTGATAGTGAATGCTTTCTTTTATCTTGTGCCATCAAAAAGAAAGCATCTACCACGTTCTATGTTAGCACCAGAGAAACAGCGGTCCAGGTTAAATGTGATTGCTTCCATCAAATTTGAGATTTTTTTTTTCCATAATTTACTTCAGGTTGCACAATGTATTCATATGACCTGCCAAAGCATTCAGAATGTCAATTTAGTTAAGAATCCTGCTGTACTGAAGAGCCTCAGAAGAAGTATGGCCATTTTTTATAAAAAGAAGCAAAGTAACACGCCAGTCAGAGTGTATTTCTTTTTAAGGATTGATTAATTAATTAATTTTCAATAATTGTACAGACCAATCTTCCCCACCCAATGTTGTCATATGTCTCCTAGTGTAAAGTTAAATCAGACTTAGACCTCAAATAATATTCTTTCATCAGACTTAGACCTCAAATAATATTCTTTCATCTGCTAAGTCATTTCACTGCTTAAATACCTCTGCTCACCTTGGCAATTGATTAAAGCTCCTTAGAATTACAAAACTACGGAATAATTTAGGTTGTTCTTTGAATTGAAGTAGCCTTCCAGCATCCCACTTTCCTTTATTCTGTGTTCATAAACTTGTTAAGGCTGTATGTTAGAAATCGATTTTAGTAAGGATTCTTAATTACAATTAAAGAAGTCAATCCTGCTGATTGACTTCCAAAAAAAAAAAAAGTCTGTCAAAAGGAGCAACCATGTCAAGTTTGTCAGTGGTGCAACAGGTAGCTTCTATTTGAAAGAACAGATGCTATGCAACAAAAATATGTGGTTTCTCCTCCCCATACCCCCACATCCTTCACATCTCCCTCTCCTTTCCCCACCCCCAAGCTCCCACAGGTAATTAGATTTGTCCTGGGAATCAGATTCTTTAAAAGTAAACATCCATCTAGATACTCCTTTTCTGCCAGTGTTAAACAACCAGATTACAAAACGCCTCTTGTTCCTGATTCCACGACGGCAAATTCTACTTAGCTAGGGATGAGGTTGTGATGTGCCAGAACTAAAAAATTAAGGAAGGTTCTGATACAGAGCAGCTTGGAGACATAAGGGAGGAAAAAAAATTGTTCGTAGATATTCTAAATAATTTGTGTCATTAGCTTGTATTTCACATGGCACATGGATCTTTTAGAAAAGTCCATTTCAAACACAACTGGATGTATCCATTTTTCTTTACAGGATAAGGCAGATTTATTTCTCAATTTCTAACTTTCATGTGTACATATGCTACACACCTGATCCTCTTTTTCTGCTGTTTTCCCCCTTGTGCACCTGCTGCTCTTTCCCCTGCTCTAAACAGTCAGCTCTTGGTACTCAAATGCCATCCTGCACCCAGGGTGATGCAAGGGCCACCCACCTTCAGCCACAGTCTGGGCACTGAAAGAAGGATGGCTCAGTGCTACAGCACTGCCCTCAGATCCCTCAGTTTCTATATTCTGACTGAGGCAGTCACAAAGAAATGCCCATATTGCATTATAGCATGAGTTCCCAGTCCCAGAGCATGTGAATGAGTGTATGAACATGTGAAAGTGCGTGCTGCAGAAAGGAGAGAAAGAAATACATCTCCTGAATAAGGCTACTGGTCTCCAGCAAAGCTGGCTCAAGCAATGCTTTGTCTCTGTGTCTGAGGAAGAATGAAACTTAGAAAAAAATGGAAAGCAAATTATTTGATGGATTGTTTTGAATACTGTAGCTTACAAGCAAGTTCAGAGTGGGGAGTGTTTAAGGGCACCCCTCTGCAATCCCAGTTGCCTGGTCTGGATATTACTGGTGTCCTAGTTTTCTACCCATGGGCACAAGGAGAGGCACAAAACTGGGGCACAGCACTGTCTTTGTGTGTCCTCTAGAATGGAGGCTTGGACCTTACTCCAGCCAAAAGGGTGGGCATGGCCATGTCATCTGATCTCTCTTTGGAAAAGCAGAGCAAAAAGCACAGCCTACCAAAGGCTGCTGATGTTCACGACATACCTTTCCTCCTTTTTTTGTATAATGAAGCACTGGTGGTGATTCATGCACTATTTCTCACCCTTCAGAGTAGGTACCACAGTGTTTAAAATACATGAATAAGTTGGTGCCCCCTCTGCTGCAGCTGCCCTGCAGTAACATGCAGCAACAGTGGCATGCTCCACAAACCAGGAGAAGACTAAGTGTCACAACCCATGCCTATAACATTTAATTACAATTTCATTTTAAAAATTAACTACAATTTTTACCTTGTTTGGATACACAATGGCAATCAGAAATCAACCACTGGGCAAGTATCACTTACACAGAGTTTGCAATTAGAAGGCCATCCACTTATACACCTGTGTCAAATTGAGGAGCTTCAACCTCATCATAACCATGGTCAGCATTTTCTGTTTTGTTTTTAACAAGTGTTGTGCAATCTAACCCAAATTAATCTTCATGACAATAAGAAACAAGAAGGTTAGATTTATTTGGGGGTATACAAAGAATCAGATGGCTGAGCTGGGTGGAGAATTTCTGGGGAAGACAGTCTTAGGTTGGTGCTAAAATCATAGTTTCTGACAACTTTCCACAAATAATTCATTTGCTAATTTTGATCTAAATTTCCTTCTTTTGACTCCAGTAATTATTATTAGCTGACGTAGTCTGTAATTTAGTCAACACTTTCCAGACATACAACCAAGAAAAAATATTTTTACAAGACTGCCTATAAAAATACATTGCATATCTGAGATCACTTTGGATTAGTGAGGCCGAGAGATTTTAAACATTGATACGAGCTTTTTTGCCGCATATGTATGCAGTAAAACTATGTGGATTGGTGAAAAAAAACTTTTTTCTTGTTGTTTGTTCCAGTTACTGAGCACAGCATGCTCTAATTTAATTAAATTGGAGTTTCGCTAACCATGGAAGTACTTAAAATTGTATGGTTTTCTCCCTCTCAGGGTCTGATATCAGTCTCATTTAATCATAGATTTTTACCTGTGCAACAATACAGACAAAACAAACTACCACCAACTTCTGGCAATGAAAGTAAGAAGAGGATTTAAGTCAACTATTTTTATATCTCTACTATTTTCTGATTCCTAGGAGCAGTAAGGTCCATCCAAAACTAAAACCACGTTTTTCCCATACTTCGGATATCTATATTTATAAACGCTTTATATACACACACACACATATATATAAAAATGTATATGTGTTCATTTATTCTATATATTTATATTTAAATATTCCCAGATGTTTATATATTTTAATAGATATATATAGAAAGTGTTCACAGAAATACCAGAAGTGAACTTGCCTGTCAGATTGTGTCTGCAGCTGTCTGTTCTCTTCTGCCATCATGTGGGTATTACTGAAGTGCAGGAATGCAGCAGCTGCTGGGAGAGCATGAGAGGAGAGAGGGTGAGAAAAGCGCCTGTACCTCCCAGGTACCTCAGGCAAACTGGGATAGCTGCCCTCTCACTTCAGAACTGTCTGGCAACAAGCTTGAAATCTGAAACACTTCTCCATACCTTCAGGTCTTCAACAGTCTAAAAATCTGTGGACATTCTAAAATAAAATAAAACCCCAGACACTTTTCTGCAGAGGCGCTTTATTGAAATACAACACTCCTTGGGATGATTGTGATATTCTGGGTGGTTTTTGCAGGGAAATCCAGGAGCTGAACCCCTCCAGGCTGGATTCTGCTTTTTCTCAGGGACCATCCTAATCTCCAGAAATGCTCTTTTTTGGGGGGGTCATGACAGATTAAGGAGATGTTTTATGGATATGTTCTAAATATGGCTGTTTCAGATTAGTGTACTTAATCCTACCCCCCTGTGATTATGCTACTGACAAAATATATCAAATGTAAGATGTATACAACAGAGCTACTTCAAATAAAGGCTCTTCTGACTTTACAACTAGCGAAACAAAGAATTATCTGACTAGCTCCTGACTCGAAAATGTATGCAAGTTGTTACTTCTCTAGTAAAGGTCTAAATGGGATAAAAGATTTTATTTTTTTTATTCCAAAATTATTTAAAATCACAATCACTCCAGAACTCCTGTAAAACGGCATTCAAATTGCTACAGTTTTCTCCTTAATTATCAAGAAACAAAACTGATATATCCTTTGGCTAAGGCTGAAAGAGTGCTAATACAGTAAATGGTAGCTTTTAAATACTGCATTTGAAGAACCACTGTGTGGGGATTTCACCCTTGCATAAACACTGGTATTCTGGGTAAGTGCATAGTTTGTCTTTCTATTGAAAATAACAAAAGAGGGAAAAGTAAACCCATGTCTTGTCATTAAACAAAGGATAAAATTATGCCTTTAGAAGAAGCTACAGAAGTGTGGGTTTTTTCCCAAGTATACCCTACATCTGCAAATAGTTAATATTTTCTTTAACACCAGTTAATCTATAAATATCTTTTTGATCTTTGGATAATAGTATGCTTAATACATCTGCATGTCAAATACTGCAAGTTTTGCTTTGATTCACTCACTTTAAGAGAAGCTATCGTGCCAGACAGCTGCTTTTTCTCATAACTTTCCCCATAACTAAAACTTCTGCATAGTTACAGAGCAGAAAATGACACCAGAATCACAGAGCAATATGTGCATTTCTCAGGACTAAATGGCTTCTGTTACTTGCTCCAGTCAAATATAAACCATGCAAAAGTACACTTAGCTTCTAAAAGCAAATGTCTTCTCAGAGTGTTTCACACTAGTAGTAAACTCTCCATCTCCAGATTTTTCCTCCTTCACTGAATGTCTGAAGTAAACAGTGAAAATCATGCAACTTTTATTTAGGGCAGTAAATACAATTTGTAATAATAACTCTCTCCAGTACAAAGATCACTTTCCACGACCTAGATTATTCAATATAATATTTTAATGCTAAATAATTTGCTGAAAAAGTCTCACACTATATAGTAGACCTCTCTGTATCTATTCTTAAATATCTGCAAACATTTTGTAAATAGTAATACATCGACATTAATTTTATAAATGTGTTAGCATTTTAAATGTCCTAAAAATTACACAGGTAATTCCCACATGGTGAGAAGTCTCCTGAAAGTTTATGTACTTCCAATGCAGATATTGCAGTTCCTAAATATTCAGTGGCTGGAGTCAGAGGCTGATTTTAAAAAGCCAAGTTGATTTTTAGTTGCTCTGTGCTCTGTCAATGGGAAGAGTCAAGTCCTTCCAAGGTCAATGTTCAATGACTGAAAGGAATTGGGTCCCTCTAGGAGACCAACAAAAACTGGACAGTTCAACAAAAACTGCTTACAGCTAGAAAACAGGAAATATCTGCAAGAAATCAGAAGGAAAACAATGTAGAGTGCAAAGCTGCATTAACTGGAGAAGTGCAGCTAGGAAAAAACTTGCACGGTCTAGAGAGGTGTAGCAGAAATAGGAATGGCTTTGAACTAAGCAAGAATGGTGGGTTAGAATGTGATACCTTAATCTGTGTGTTCAGAAAGTTGCAAGTAAAGCATGTGATTTTGAAAAGCTGTTATCAAAGCCCTAAAAGCTTTGTAAACCTGAAGACCTAAATGTTGTTAGAAATACGGCAAGCTGCAACTGGAAACCAAAAGCAAAACTACTCCCAGTGTACTGTGCAGTATATTCAAGTGCATGCATTAAATGGTTTGGATCAATAAATGATTTTATTTTTTTTTTAGTGCTTTCATCAAACTGGCAAATACTACATCTGCTCATCATCTCATTCTGCCAAGCAGGTGGAATGTTGAAGAGTGGATGGTGAGCACTGCCAAGGTTTGCTTAGTAAAAAATGCTATGCCTGTTTGAGCTATAAATTATGCTCACCACATGTTTACTAGGCAAGGTCATGATTCCCTTTCATCTCAGTTTGCTGAAAGACAAACCAAGAAATATTGAGAAGAGTTAATTAATCCATGTGTAAACTCAGCAGATGCTAAAACTCAATAGGAAGCCAGAAGCAGCCTCACCAGAGAGAGAGCACTTGGACCCTACTCATTGCCAGCAACTTAGCTCATACATTTCACATGTAATCTGCATTATACAAAACTTACAGTGACTAAGAAACACAAAAATATCTATTGTAAGAGGGCAAATAAGTCCAAACCTTCCCTCAAAAGAAAGCTACAGTCAGTGTATTAATTTTTCTCTTTTTACTTCACATTTCTTGTGTTTGAGGTAACACTATAACTCAGTTTTAAAGGGAAAGTTTTCCTGGAAGCCTCTTCCATAATCTGGTGGTTTGGTCAATCTACTGCAATCCCCATCGCACCAAGACTGGCCTTTCAGCTTGCTGGGCTGGTCTGTGGCACTGCAAACCCACAAAGTCCTTGTGGAAGGGCTGGCAGAGGTCTCTCCTCCTCGCCTCTTGTGGAGAGGAAGCAGCAGAAGCTGTGCTGTGCTGCTCTGGGTTCAGGCACCTGCTGACCGTTACAGAGCTCTCAGCAAGATGGAAAAATGTGGGAGCTCCTGACCAGAATCACAGCAGATTTTAGCTGTGAATGAGGCACCTATTTATCCTGAGGACTCTTTCTATAATCACTGACATGCCTGACTCTGCAGTCCAAAATGAGATTGTTCAGAACATTTGAGGATCTCTGAAATGTAGGCCACTAGATTTCAGACAAAAACTGCTGTGGGCAGCCTCTTTTGTTTATACCTAGAACGATTTGTCCTTGTTGAAGGAGTTAATGTTGTGTTTGGCTGGCTCCTGAATATCATTATCCCTGCTTTGCTTACCAGGCTTGATGCCCCTTCATCTTTCTTACTCAAGTTTAGTTTTCCATGATGTCAATAGATTGCAGGGAAACTGCTCTGCTGATCTCTTCATTCGGGGTCTAAACAAATAAGTGAGACTTGCTGATGTTACATTCTTATTTCTCAAGTTCCCAGACCTACGGAAAGTTCTGACAGCTCATGCAGAGTACAAGGCTGTTACTACTTATCTTTCACTAAAATACGCTAATGAGAAAATTTCTCATCAGATCTCAACAAGAGTGTTTTGTTCCTTGTAATGTAATGTTGACATATTTGTGTGCTGCTGTTCTGGGCCTGGATGTCAAAGCATATTAGACTTGTACTTTGTAGTCATGAATTTGGTCAGTAAAAATAAATTAACTTTTACCTTCCATGGTTCCAGTTGTTTTTCAATATTTTCAATTCCACTGGTGGCATTTTCACAAGCAAACATCTGGAAAAATACTGGCATAGATTAGCCAAGGTCCTTTCCCAAATCTGAAATCACCAAGAATCTTGAAATACAGGGAAATTCAGAAGCATATTTGAAAACACACCAAGTTCATCTACCGGGTCCTATCCTAACTCCTCTTTAATTTATCAAATACCTGGAAAAGCAATGACTTTAGCCATCTCATTAAACATACATATTAAAACAGGGTTTAAACTGGTGGCAATGAATATTTTAGTCTCCAGTGATAAATTGCATGTCAGAGTTTTCCTCTCTTTTCAGCCTGGGCAGTAACCTTTAAGGGACTGGGCGTGCAGTGCTTATCTTAAGTGTATCTATAACATACACACAACCCTTCACAAAAGCAAAGAGGATGTATCATGTCATCAGACATGCACTTCCTAAGCAGGGTTCTACTCCAGCTGACAGTAATGAACTCTGACGGTGGAGCAGAAGTTATTTTTGTCCTAAATGACAAACTGCCATGTCCTGTTATCTAGAAGATTTAAGGCCTGACACACTCTATTTCATCTAATGGAAACAGTTCAAAAGGAAAAGACAGGTTAACATATGCCAGTAGGAATGGATATGGAGCTCTATTTCCCCAGGTAGCCAGGAACTAAATACCAGTGATTTTTCTAACCATGGTGGTTTTTGTCAGTTCATTTTATTTAAAGGTGTGCTTAAACTTCAAAAAAGTACTGGAATTAGCATCCCAGCATCCCTTCAGCTGGCCACTTTTCCCAGGAGAAGACAGAAAAAGTCTGAGTTATCACAAGTAATTACTCCTGACTGACCAGGCTACCAAAAGAGTGACAACCACCATTTTGAACTAAGAGAAGGGATGATGAAAGCAAACACCTTGTTGCTTCTTTTTCTGTTAGAAATGGGTGGTTGTGAAGTTCAAACTAGTGACATCCCTTTAGATGAACACCACAGTCCAATGCAGCTACCTTTTCCTGAGGGTAATTTCATTTAGTATTTAGCTCTAACCAGCCTTTTGCCTTTTGTCTGATATTTTGCATTTTCAGTACTGTAAGGCAGTGATGGCATTTTTGCTCTGGTTTTATGCATTTCTTGAGCCGCGATTCGGATTTCTACAGCAGATATTGCTACCAACATTGCACAGCCAGACATTCAAAGTGTCCTTTGCAGGGGCTTCTCTGTCAGACTCATATTTCCAAAATTCAGCACACAGGCAAGTATTTGGCCCAGACACTGAAATTCCACACAGTGTTATAAACCATGGGAGTGTGACATGTCCTAGAAAGACTCTGTGCCCTGGTTCGTCTTTAAAGACTCATGCTTTTAATGGAATTTTATCTTCCCAGACATTATGAAATCCATTAAAATGAAAAATACTTCTTTCAGGTTCCTGGAAGTAATTAATTCATTTATACTTAAAATTAAGGGCAGATATTGTAGTAACTCTAACTGTCAGAAAAGAGGACACGTTAGAAAGGCTTAGGAAATACAGGCTGTGGTCCTGAAATGCAGCTGAGGAGCTGAAGGGAATTAATAGTGCTGGGGCTGGGGACATTAAGTTCTTTTATATCATATTAGCAAGAACCAAGAACCCTGAAGTGTGGTTTAATGACAGGACTCTGAGCTTTACGAAGATTCACAATATCCTTTTCCAAAAATATTTGAGCAACTATGACTTAGTTACACAGAGGTTAACCAAGTATTGTTGCCAACACCAAAGAAGTTATTTTGCAAATATTGCAGTCTACCCCTTCCTTGTGAGGGGAAGAGGAGAGGCAGACACTGATCTCCTCCTGGTGACGAGTAACAGGACCTGAGGGAATGGCCTGAAGTTGTGGCACGGTAGGTTTAGGTTGGATACTAGAAAAAGGGTTTCCCCCCAGAGGATGGCTGGGCACTGAAACAGGCTGCCCAGGGCAGTAGTCACAGCACCAGGCTGGCAGAGCTCCATGAGCATTTGGACAATGCTCTGAGACACACGGTGTGACTCTTGGGGGTGGTCCTACACAGGGCCAGGACTTGGATCCAATGGGTCCCTTCCCTCTCAAGATATTCTATGATTCTATGAATGAAGTTACAAAAAATAATTATGCAGAAGGGAAGCAGCAAAATGCTGTCATACACATGTAGTAAAAGATTAATCACATTGAGAACCTAAATGAGGCATGACAAATCACCCAAGATATACTAATCACCTTGAATACAAGAGATTCTGCTAGACACTCTCTTCTTCTGGGTCCATCTGTATCAGAAAAAGCAAAACAGGAGTCCACAAAAATATAGGTCCTGCAAATGGGTCAATAAGATGGGCCAAGGAATATTGGACGAGCTAAGCAACAGTCATTGTGTCAAGATATAACTCCTCAAGCTGTTGTTTTGCGGGGGGCGGTTGCTTTCTTTTTTACCTATAATGGAAGTGGCAGATTCTGTTTATCTGGGTCACAGTTTTCAGAAACTCGTGAAATGTTTTTGAAAAGAAATCTCTTATTTCACTTTGCCTGTTGCAAACTCTACATACAACCATGCTTAATTTTAAGATTTCCTTAATGGGACACTAAAGCATCTTTCCATCTTCCTATCACAGAATGGTTGGGCTTGTAGGAATCTTGAATTTCTCCTGTCCATGGGCAGGCCTAACTTCCACTATCCTAGGTTGCTCCAAGCCCCATTCAACCCGTCCTTGAACACGTCCAGGGATGGGGAAACAACAACTTCACTGGGCAACCTCTTCCAGTGCCTCACTGTCCTCGCAGGAAAGAATTTACTTACGTCCCATGTGTCCTTGGATTTCTTTAAAAAAATCATTATTTTCAATTTTTCTTTACTAAGGGAAAAAAAAAGTGGTTTTCATTTTGGATACTAAAGCTTCTGTCTCTATATATAGTATTTCTGTTTCTATCTATAGATATGGCTTAGAAAAAATGGAGACAGTGCTAAAATGGAGACAGGTATGTGTATGGTGAAGGATTATAAATATCCTTTGCACATATCACAACATCTGAGTTTGTAGTTCAGAGACTCTGGCTGTTTGCATTTATTTCCAACATCTGGAAATACTTGGAATAACCTGTGTACACTTACACAGATATTACACATAATATCTGGAATAGCCTGTGTACACTTTGCTGGAGGGACACACCAATACAGCAGTTCTGAACTTGAAAATAGCTTTCCTGTATTTTTTAATTGTATTTTACATTTATCTGGTTATTGACTGAATAATTCAAAACCCTAACAAAATAATACATGTGCATTAACAATTATAATATTAATTTTTAAAAACGAACACAGCTTCTAACTGCCCTATTTATCTTAAAAATGAGCCCAAGTGAGCCCTCAAAATACTCATATCCAGGTTTCCATTTGCCTGTTTTTCAGGATATAGGTGTACTGCTGGCTTTTAACTTACAGCCCTTTTAAATAGCCTTTGCACTTTTGTGTATATTGCTTATCTTCAGCAAGACAAAATAAGCTCTAGGAATCAAGTGACTTTTTTTAGGGATTGATCAAAGAAGAATAAAAAATATATTTTTGTGAGATAGTGTGGCTGAGCTGAGCTGAGCTGAAGAGCAGGTGTTTGGAATGCATGCAGAAGGATTCACTTGCTGTCAGTGTGTTTAAAGCTGGAGAAGCCAGCCAGCACTGTGCTCTTCAGCTTGTAAACTCTGGTTGCTGATGTGATGAGAAACAGTGAATGTTCTGCTTACAAATTTAGACTCTTCATCCCAAGAGGTTCCTACCAGATCCCAGGCTTTGTGAGAAATCCAGGTTCTTTTCTCTTGGACCATATATTTCAGAACAATAACATATGTCATATGTGTGCCTTCTGAAAGCCCAGAAGAATGTGGTTTCTTCTTGTGCAATGTGAGCAGCTCTTTCAGTCTTCATGAACTCAAGTCACAGGGCTCTCTGAGAACCAGGAGGGAATAAATGAAGAATTGGAATATATAGGTTATTTTTTCTGTAAATTGTTCTCCTCTGTTTGTTTATAGGGCTTGCCTTCCCAGTTTATATGTCAGTATAGGTAAAACAATAATTGCAAGATAATAAGTAATGCGTTGTGTAAAGTCCAATAAACTGGAGCTGTGCGAGAGCTGCAATCAGAGTTCCACCAGACACTCTCCTCTGAGTAACATTTCTCAGTGCAATTCCTTGGGTCAGGACAATCCCAAGCACAGGCTGTGCAGGGAATGGATGGTGAGCAGCCCTGGGGAGAAGGACTAGGGGAGGTTGGTTGATGAGAAGCTCAAAATGACCTGGCAATGTGCAATCACAGCCCAGAAAGCCAAATGAGTCCTGGGCTGCATCAGAAGCACCCTGGGCAGCAAGCAAGGAAGGGGACTGCCCCTCTGCTCTGCTCTGGTGGGACCCACCTGCAGCGCTGCACCCAACTGCCGCGCTATCAACAAAAGAAGGAGAAGGACCTGCTGAAGGGAGGCCAGGGGATGCCATGAACAGGATTAGGGGGCTGAAGCAACTCTCCTATGGAGATAAGCTGGGAGAGCCGTGGCTGTTCAGCCCAGAGAAGAGAAGGCTCTGAGGGGACTTTGAAACCACTGTACAGGAAAGGTGGAGAGGGACTGTTTCTGAGTGGGAAGGACAGGTGGAGGGAGTGACAGAACAAGGAGCAATGGCCTTAAACTGCCAGAGAACGTTTAAATTAGATATTAGAAATAAGTTCTTTACTGTGAGTGTGAGTCACTGGTACAGGCTGTCCAGAGAAGCTGCGGCTGGCCCACCCCTGGAACTGATCAAAGCCAGGTTGGATGGGGTACCCTGGTCTAGTGGAAGGTGTCCCTGCCCATGGAAGGGGCACTGGAACTTAATCATCTTTAAGGCTGCTTCCAACTGAACCCATTCTACAATTCCATGATTTACTATTTAATGCATTTACATAAATAAGGGTAATGAATAACAGAGTTTTTTACCCTTTTCCCTTCTTATTTCTTACTTCAGAATTAAAATCAAGCAAAAAAAAAACCCATTTCCCAGTAATATTCCTCATGGATTAATAAAAGTAGAGATGAAAAATGTTGGTTAGAGCAGAGCAGCTGTCAGAGGAGCCTGCAGACACCAGAGTTTGCAGAGACAGCAGAAGACAAGGCATTTTAAGAGAGCACATATATGAGGTTTTTAGTAAAGTGAATGATGCATGGCAGGGAGCAGATTGGGAGAGGAGAAAATGCGGAGCCTGCCTTAATCTGCCTGCAAGACATTTTGAGAAAGATAGAATATATCTTCTGAAGAAACAGTATGGATGGGAAAAGTCCAAAATTATTAGAACCACTATTTTTCTTCATGATATTTCATGGTTAGGAGGGAAATCAGGGCAGGAGTGCCACAAACCCAGCTGTTGCTATGTACTCTGTAAAATTGTGCTTTTTCCACTCTCCCAAGCCAGGAATTAAAGAATCATGATGAAACCAAATAGAAAAAAAAAAAAAAAACTTCTTCAAAAAAGAAGTTAAAACAATTATTAAAATTATTAAAAAATAATGAACCAAATCAAAACATGAAGATATGAGCTAATGAGCTCATACTACCCAAACCATGTTTTAACCTACATCAGCTCTTTGTCACTTGGGACATGGTTTATATTCTGACTTCTGAAAGAGTTGGAATAAATAAATCACCCAAGAAGCAACTGCTTGAAACATGAATAAAATCTTCTTATGAGTTGACCTGATATACTGTCACCAGAAAATATTTTGGCTCCTGAAAAAAAGTGGCCATCATGATCACTTGAGTTCACAAACTGTCAGTTCCTTCCAAGGTGCCAGCATATTACCTCCAGAATATTTGAGTTCCAGAAAGACAACATTGTAAGAGATTTTATCAGAATATTTATGAAATTAATTACTGGAAAAGTTGCTGTTATTTGTTTTATATAAAGTAAGTTTATAGGTGAAAGCTTATCTGATTTCTGTATACATATAAAATGAAATATTAGCTGTGTTTCTTTTAGAGATGGATTTTGTGAAGTCTTAAATATTTTTTCATATTCATTTGGAAAAATAACTCTAAGAGTGCCATTGACTCCACAGTTCTCCAGAAAACAATACACACACTGAAAAAAAGAGTAAATTATTTTATTCATAACCACTGTAACAAGGTTACAAATTTTGCATTTTCAATCATTTACTAATTCCATCATTCACATATGCCAATACTGGACCTCATGGTGAAATGTCTCTACAAAACAACCTCAGGATTATACAGAAGCAAATGAGAGAAAAACATTTTTACAGAACACAGAGGATTTGTCATGCCAGGCATGAAGACAAAACAAGGTCTGTTTTTCAAAGCCACAAGTTTATTGTCCCATGAGCTGAACATTGGCGGAAATTTTTACAACCCTTTTAATCTGTCCTTGACACTTTTCCTTTCTAAAAATATCTGGTACATCTTGCTGGCACATACAGCACAAAAACCCTTATGAATTTATATTGAAAACACAAAGCAGAAAATCTGGATTTGTGTGTAAGGAGGACACACACAAACCATTGCAAAGGCCTTAGCAGCTCAGCTGGGAGCTTACAAGGTTTTGCTATATTCATGCATGAGGAATGCGACTCCCCGTGAATTCAATTGTGGATCAGATTTGTCTTTTGAGATTAAAGCCCTCATTAATACATTGGGAGGATGTGAATTCAAAGAGGGAGTTTGACAGTGATGAATGTCACTGTGCGTGCTGAGAACTCCTGCTGCACATTTCATGAACATGGATCTTACAAACATGTTCTTGCTATAAATCCACCCCAAGTTTACAAAAAGATGCCATAAGGCTGGTCACATTTTAAAGTTTCCTGTTTTGAAAGATTTTACTGGTTTGAAAAAGATTCTTTGGATAGCATTATGGCCATGCTGATGCCAAGAGGAGTTTTGACATTGATTTTAGCAAGGTGTGGTGGGCTGACCCTGGATGGACATCAGATGCCCACCATGGATCTCCATGGGCTGCAGGGGCACAGCTCCTCTCCATGGTTTTCAACACAACCTGAAGGAGAGTCTCCACTTTGGCACCTCCCTTCTTCACTGATCCTGGTGTCTGCAGGGTTGTTTCTCTTGCATATTCCCAATGCTTTCTCCAGCTGCGATTGCAAAGATTTAGGGTTTGTTTACCCTTCTTAATTGTGTTATCCAGAGGCACTTACAGCTGCTGCTGTCAGGCTCAGCCTCCTACAGCAGTGGATCTGTCTTGGAGCCAGCTGGCATTGGGTCTGTCATGCATGGGGAAAGCTTCTGGAAGTTTCCCTCAGAAGCCACACATGTAGCCCCCTGCTACCAAAACCTTGCCGCCAAAACTCAACACACAAGGCCAGAACTTGCAGTCTAATGGCTGAAGAGAATATCTGTAAAACCAGCAAGTATTCAACCAGCCACTGGTTAGAGCTTGCACTGATCTATACTCCGCTCATGGTAATGTGGGTACAGCTCAAATCTGCAGTCTTTGGAAAATTCAGTTATCTTCTTGCAAGCACTTGGTTTGTGCAAAGATATTTCCTATTTTAACCTAAAAACCTATAGCAGCTCACTGTGCTCTGTGAATTTTCTGTGAATGTGTATTAAACAAAAATAAAACCCAAAACTTGTGACTTAAGTCTTACTCAGTTCCCAAATGCAGTTAAAGAGTGTCTTCAGAACAGGAAGATGCAGTTTCTAACAAGGAAAACACAACGTGTTGAGACCTGAGTGAAAACTTGAGGACTGTCCTTGCCCTTTGATTATCCCAAACATACACCTCTGCTTGCCCTCTGAGTCCCAGAAAAACAAGTCAGTATATGTGGTGGTTTGCTGTGAAGACTTCACCAGTGAGACAGTGGCTGTGTCCTGGTGGTTAACAGTAAAATAAATGCCTTCTCAGACTGGCACATGAAATTCAGTGGCAATGCACGACACGTGCCTGCAGCATGGCTTTCCCTGGATGCTCCTCCTAGCCACCATTTGCGTTGCAATGAGCTGCCAAACAAAAAGGCAGCCACAGTTTTGTCTTATGAGACAAACAAGGATGTGCCCCCTTCACACAAGCAGTCTGACACTCAGGACCCCTGGATACAGAGCAAGTTTTGTTCTTAAAACCGATTTGGCTTCAAGGTTACGACAATGTTAAACATAATTTCTTTACGTGCAATGTGGAATCTACAGGCATTAAACTGAAGAAGCAACTGGCGTGTATCTTAGAAATACTTGGTCAAAGTTTGGGATTTGCCCCAAGGCTCTAAAAATTCTGCAAAATAGGTGGCTCAGAAGTAGTCCAAGTGTCTCATATTCCAGTTACTCTTTGTTGTTTTCCCAAAAACATATGAAACAAACCCCCTCCACCATACCATCTTTCAAAAAGATTGTGAAAATTATCCAAGTGTCAGCTACACACTTCATAACATCCCTACCAGGAAACTGGATTGCACATCTCTGGGGAGAATAAGATTCAGCATACATCTTTCATCCTGTTTTTATCCTTTTTCTCCATGGAAAATATTCTCACCTTGGCTGCAAATTTAGATAAAATTTCAGTCTGTTAGAGGAAAATTATGCGGTGGTTTGTTTTGGTTTGTTTTTTTTTTTTTTTTTTGTTCTTTTCTCTACTGTTTGGGTTACTTTTAATCCTTCTTGGAGACCTGATATAACCTTAGTTTTCTACGTTTTTGTTCTTGAGTCAAATATCTGACTGTGATAAATGGCCATAATGAAGCTCCTTGGAAAACTGAGCTATATCACTCCTGCCTCTGTTGGAGAGCTCCTATATAACAAGATTATGAATGCTTTTTCCTTACTACCCCAGCTCTGACAAAAGGAAAAAAAAAGAATTATGAAAGAAATGTTGATGTCCTCTGACCAGCTGATAGTCTCATCTGCTATTTCTATTCTTAAAATTTGTTATGTTATTTATGAGCTGTAATTGCTTTTACATGATGCTTCATTTGAAAAGGGCTACATGCAAAATTCAACTCCGTTAATCAGCATAGATAGCTTAGTGATAGAAATTTCCCATAGAAAACAGGGGAGACACAGGAGGGAAAAAAATCAGCAGAAAGAACCTGATTTATTTTTGTGATCAACAACTGACTTGTGGTAATTTGGAAAAATTCAGAACAAGCAGAGGCAGTACTGGCAGGACAAGGAAAACCTAAATGCAATCAAATGATATTCCAGTGCTCACAATGTAACCATTGCACACTGCAGCTGATGTTAGTATTTCAGTCCTCAGAGACTGAGAGTTGATTCAAATGCCAAGCTCTTTTGAAATTGTCATACACACTTGGAGTTAAAAAGATGCAGATTTTGATTCTGTTTCAGCTCCCATCAAAAGAGGTGGGCTTGGAGCCCATAATTTAAGGTATTTAATCCTCTTACCTGAATGTTCACAAAATCAAATATATTCACAAAACCTTTGAAAGCTCAGAACATTTCATGTGATCAGCACAGAGAGCTAATAGACGGTGCCCATAACCATGGAGTAATCTCCAAAAGGCCCAGCTCTACCTGAAACAGCTTTGCCACTATCTTCCAACACCTTAGAGAAGTTACAGGGAAGCTGGAAGTAATCTCTTCTCTAGGATGCATGGTAGCAGGTCAAGAAACAGCAGGTACATGTTGTTCCACAGGAATTTTCATTTGGATTAAAGAAAAAAGATAATTCATCTTGAGAAGAATTAAACACTGGAACAGGCAGCCCAGCAAAGTGGTGGAATCCCCTTGGCTTAGAAATATTCCTTGGCTAGACAGTCCTCTGGAAAATCAAATCTAAGACCCAGCTGTTGGCTCGAGATTGGTACAGATTATCTCCAGAGGTCCCTTCCAACATGGAATTTTCTGCAATTGTAACCCGTAATTCACCACTTCTATTATTTTTTTTAAATTATGTTGACAGTGCTCAAGAAACAGTAAGTTGTGAAAAATACATGTTCATGTACTATATGAAAACATGAAAGAAATACAATCATTAAGCTCTGTCCATCAGATTCAGATATTGCTTGAAAGTCAAACCAAGGCATTCAGCTGGGGTGAGAATCTAGTGACACTGGTCAGGAGTGCTCTGTCTGTCCCAGATACGGGGATGCCCGGGCACAGGGACCAAGAGGCAGTGAGTGCTCTCTATCAGTGCTAGCAAACTGTCATTGTCTCCAAAAGGACCTGCAAGCAAATCCTTCTTTGGGCTGGCCAGTCTTCACTGCCAGGAGCCTCTGTGCAGGGTGAGTGCAGAGAAAGCCCAACCTGGGACAGGCAAAGCTGCTGCTAGATAATGTTCAAACCATTTATCAGACAGACAACAGCGTTTCAGGGACCAGAAATGTCCCTGGTCAGACTAGGATTTAAAGTCTAAAAATATGAGAATAGAAAGAAACAGGTTCTTATTTCACTGCACATAGGCCAGCAACCAAACACAAGTTAGGACAATTCATTCCACTACAAAAGCATGTTTACTTTCAAACCAAAATAAAAAGTACTTAGCTTGCAGAACAGATATGGTAAAAGTATTTTATAAATCTGTAAAAGAAAAAATTCTACATTATTAATGTTTTTATTAGTCAAGGGAAGGGTGGAAAATTAAACAAACACCATGTCCTTGCTGTCTGAAAAGAGATAAATTGTTCACAAATACATCCAGTGTTACGGTGGATTGAGACTACCAGTTTGAATCACCACTCTTTTTTATCTGGGCCCCAGCTCATTGACAACAGGCCTAAAGAGGTGACTTCTGTGAGAAGCTGCCAGCAGCTTTCTCCATGTCTGACAGAGCCAATGCCAGAGAGCTCCATGGAGGACCCACCAGTGGCCCAGACCAAGCTCATCAGTGGTGGTGGTGATGCCTCTGGGCTAATGTATTAAGAAGGGGGGCATAAAAGTGCTCAACTTCTACAGCAGACAAGAGAGACAGGAGTGAGAATACACAAGAGGAACAGCTCTGCAGACCCTAAGGTCAGTGCAGAAGGAGGGGGAGAGGTGTTCCAGCCCATTGCAGCCTCTGGTGCAGACCACGGTGGGGCAGCTGTGTCCCTGCAGCCCAGGGAGGTCCATGGTGCAGCAGGGATGCACCTGCAGCCCATGGAGGTCCATGGTGTAGCAGGGATGCACCTGCAGCCCAGGGAGGTCCATGGTGTAGCAGGGATGCACTTGCAGCCCAGGGAGGACCCCATGCCAGAGCAGGTGGGTGCCTGAAGGAGGCTGTGACCCCAAGGGAGCCCATGCTGGAGCAGGTTGGCTGGCAGGACCTCTGATCCCCAGGGACCCATGGTGGAGCAGCCTTCTCCTGAAGGACTGCACCCCATGGAAGGGGAGTACATGTTCCAGAGTGGTCCCACGTGCTGTTCAGTGGCAGCTGTGCAGGCTGTGCCACAGCTTTGGCCTCTGTCACTTGCAGGCAGGGCAGACACGGGCAGGGAACACCACTCTCCCTGAGTCCAAAGACAAGCCTCCATCTATCAGTCTGACAGGGAGGCACGTGTAGATAGATCTTCCCGACCCACTGCTGTCCCTTCCCAGAGCAAATGGCCTAGAGCTGGGTCAGGTGCTAGAAATCTTTCTCTATTTTTCATAGAAGCAACTCAGCGTGGGCAGAATGTCAGTTTATTGGGTTTCTATGGGACATCCTAGGGCAGCAGTGGTTACACAACCCCCTGCTTTTCTGTACAGCCCACTTCAAACACTTTCCTGGTCATTGTGCTGTGGACTTCTGTGGGCATTCAGAGAGATGGGAAGGAGATCCCAAAGGGACTAGAGGAGTCCTGACAGCACACACAGTGCTGGAAACCACAGTGTAGATGAACAATAGCATGTAATGACGCTTACCATTACTTTTACACATCTCTCACATGGTGTCTGAGGTAGCATGGTTAGAATATTTGGGACGGTTGAAATAACAATATATAAAACTCTTATTTTCTTTGGAGGGTATATAGCAAAAGTCTATTTAAAGGTGCATCCTTTTTTATGCATCATTTTGGTATAATTGAATATGATTGGTTATTTAGGTTGACACTTCTTTGTAAACATCTTTGCAAGTAAACAAATTGGAAAAACAGCAGGTGCGAAAGATTAGAAATTGTTTGGAATGTCTTCTCACAGCTCCACCAGAGCAGATGCTTGGGAAAGTCTAGCTTGCTTCCTCACAAGCTCTCACTCTTGTTTGATGCGTAAAAAATTCTCTTTGACCTCTGTCAGCTCCCACAAGGTAGAACCATCCTACTCATTGCAAACCCAACCATCCACTACACAGCAGGGACTTTCACACAGCATGTTTCACTTGCCCCTGCCTGCTCCATCTGCCTCTTCTACAACTCAGCAGCAGCCCCCAGGCATCCTGTGTCACAGCCATCCCCAACACACTAAAGACATTTCTCTGTAACTAATAGACTGTTACCCTCAGAGAGCTGAGTCCGGGCTCAGAAATGAGGAGGGATGAAGGCTCCCTGCACACAGCATCCCTCAATCTCACGGGATGATCAGCCAGGCTCTGCACCCAAGGAGGCTGTGTGGTGAGGATGGAGTGGCTCCCGACACACCTGCCCTGCCCCGGCACGGATGCCTCCTAAGAGGAGGGGTGTGCAGAGATGTGCAGGGGACAGCGGTGTGTGGGCAGCCCCAGCGCGCAGCTGACAGCGTGTCCCACTAAGGGGTCTGGCTGCCAGGGCCTGAAGGATCTGCAGGGGAGTTCGGCAGCACCTTGTAGCAATGAAAGCACTCGGTGAACAAACGCTATGTATGTTCTTACTCTGCCATCTTGTGACAGACAAAGGAAACATTTGTGCACCGAGACTTGACAAATACATTACAACTACTATAAAATAGAAGTTACAAGCAATTCCAGTAGCATACTGCTGAAATCTAATGCCTGAAATCAGTCTCCAAATTAGCTGCAGGTCATTTATTACTTTTAGTTTATTTGTCTGAAATCTTGAACATTCACGTATCACTGCAATTTCGAACATTTTTTCAAATGTAACAAAATCACATTCTCTTGACATCTGTATCTCATTTTGGACAAGGATCAAGTCTGGGAACAATGGACACATTTTGAAAAAGCCATGCTAATTATAAAAAGCCAGTTAACTTTTTTTTTTTTTCTTTTGAGGGGAAAAGTTGGCAAAGTTTGAAGACTTCAAATATCCTTCATTTGCTGAAAAGGACCTTTCAGAAAGCAGTGTTTCTCAGGAAGGACGTACTCGATGCAAATACTTTCTTGCAAGTTTCTTGGAACTTTCTAGCTGCCAGGGCTTTACCTTCTGTTCTCAGATGCTTGTCTCACACTCTGCATTGTTCTACACACTGATTATATAATAGATTGACATTTAAAAAAATTGTTCCTTCAGGTAGTTGGTGGCATGAGTCTTACATTGCTTTGAAAATCAGCATTAAAACCTTAAGCTGACATCGACTGGAAGCCAAAGGAGGGACTATAACCTGGGGCTACCACTCCTGCTGTTATCTAAACAATGAGAAAGGCTCTGCATCAACTTCTCAATCAATCAAAAATTTCAAAATAAACATCAAAACTGCAGCATTTCTGGACTTTGGGACACATGACATTAAAACTTAGGGTCAGTAGAATAGTAATGACAAAAGGCAGTTTATGAGATTGCCAAGGCAAAAAAGATAGAGTTCCATGGCAGATGCTGACTTCCAAACTATTTTGTCATATAGGGCTCTATGCCTCTATTCTGAATTACACAAATTACCTGCAAAGGTAAACAAGGTAAATGGATGCACTCAGGAAATGAGATCCTTCCCTCAATAATCAATGCGCTTGGACTTCCTCGAATTACCAGAGATCTCCAACTGGAAGCTGCTTCACAGCTGCTGCTGCCTCCTCTGGAGAAGTTCCTTTTGTTGGTTGCCAAAGAGACCAAGGTGACACACAGTGAGAAAGTCAGTGATAGCAGTGTGCACAGCCTCTGCCTCAAAGCTCGAGTGGAAGGAGTGCAGATTGTTAAATGGAACTGGGGGGAAGCCGTGGGGAACTGCAGTGCAAATACCCTTGTGACAGGTCCAGTAGAAAGGCCAGACTGATGTGGGCTGTCTATCACCTCCCCACGGCCCCACATGGAAGGACAATCTGGGTAGCTTATTCCAGAGACCTTGCTCTCTTCCTGTTTCCTAAAGAGAAAGTTGTTACCTCTGTATTTTAATAATTTGAAACATCTTTATTTTGAGAATTAAAATTGTGGAATATATAAATGTAAAGGAAGAAACAAAAGAGGCTTCTACTCGTCTCTTCATCTACATATTTCTGGTGAATATTTCCAGAATATGCATATATATAATACATATAAAATCATAAACTTTTTCAGATTACTCTTTACTTGCACCAGTAATCATAAGCGTGTTTTATTCTGCCCTTGGGTTTTATATATAGTTCAAAAATTAAAGAAAAGAGCAAGCCCACAATTATGCTTTAAAATTTCCAGCATATTTTATATATATAACTAAATTGTAAAGTCATCTGTATTTTTACTGACAACGCCTACCTTTCCCTGATGTGTGACTGAGTTCTGTGACTCTTCATAAAATAAGTATCTGCTACAGCAGGGTTTAGGATTTGTCTCTTCCCACTCTTCTGGACATTTAGGAAATGTAGTGATCTCTTCATGTTTGTCTTCAAAATAAGGAATGCACAGTAAGATACAAAGTCCTAAACTTCTATAGAAAACACCTCTAAATAAGAAGATTTTATTTACCCTTGATTTACGGTATTCATCTTACCTAACTTCAGACACCAACCACGTGGACATTTACAGATAAAAAGTCACTTCGTTGTCTTTTTACAGGGAGTTAAAACGTGGTTTGTGATTGTGTTCTGCTCCACTTGAGTCATCTATTGGGAGAACAAAATTAATTTACCCCTAGACCATACTGATGAAAGTAAGTGCTTCTTCACTGACTACTGTAACCAGCTCAAATGTAAACCAATCTTTGGTTAAGTTAACGCCATTCCCATCATAAAAATACAACATCAATTAATAAGTATCTATTAATTACTAATTACTAAGTAATAAGTATTTATTACGTATTAATAGGTAATTAATAAGTACATTAATAAGGATCAATTTCAGTCAATGTTGTATAATCGTAGCATGTTTTATCAGGGCTTGTTGCAAGACTTACATTATCCAAATTGATTTAAATGTGACACACAGCACAGCCACCTCCCCCAAAGCCTTTCTTTCCTAAATCTGAATTCTGTAATCTGCAAAGGCTGATGTCAATCACTGCACAATCTGTAACACTTACCTGCATCAGGGCCAGCTTAGGAACAGGAAGTTGTTTGCATGGTTTGACAGTGGCTTCAGTCGAGTAGGGGTTCTACCTGCTCCAACCTACCAAAGGGTTCTGCTTCTTCACGGATAACTGTCTTCTGGAGGTGGGAGAGGAAGGGAAAAGAAAATATTTTACTCATTCTTCCAAAAGAAAAAGCTTCAAGCAGACAAATGATTGAAAAAATAGTCCAATCTCCTTTTGATCTACTAGAAGATCTTGAGTATATTATTATTTTATATTGATAGCCGGAATGTGGCAGGGTTTTCAACCACATTCACGGGTTCACAGAGAGGTATGTAGAAACTCCTACAGAAATGTTCTGCATAATAAGCAAAATATCAGACTCCAGCTGTGCAGTAGAGTGGATTTACAGACATGAAAGGTTTCAATTTTACTGAATGATTAAAAAAATAGATTGAAAAATTTCAACACCAGAAACAATTTTCATTGTATTCTGCTAGTTGTTTGGTTTTCTGGAAACTTACATTACTGTAGTTAAAAAAACACCCAAACCAAACAAATCAACCTTTATTCGTCATTCTAATTAAGCGAAGACTCGCCATTATTATGATATGCATGTAAATATTATTAAAATTTTACTCAGTTTTTACAGCTGAATCATAATTGTATTGTCCTTACAGTATTACACACACATTGCTGAAATTCTTTTTGTTAACAGCACCTAACTTTAATGGTTTTCTCTATTGCACATTTTTTATGAACCTTTGAAACTTAATGAATTCAGTTTCACTTCTCACTTACAAAATTAAACCAAATACTGACCAGATTCTAGAAAGTGAGAAATAGAAGTACTAATTCTCTTCTTTACAGGAGAAAAGCTAGAGTTTTCATACTGTTGTGAAGTCACGCAAGGTAACACCGAAGATCAGACAGTTTGCACCCCTGACAGGAGCTGGCAGGTCAAAATAAGCTCATAGGTACAGCTTTAACTCAATCTACTGACTGATGTGAAAGCTAAAAATAGAGCTTATCTTTCAATAGAATTTAATTCACCAGAGATGATTCAATTAGGTAACGCTGAAATCAATTTTTTTGCCCGGAAAAAAAAAAAAATACGGCCAGGGTTGTTTCAAAAATTACATTTGTGATGTGTTTAGTATCTACCATTCAAGTTCAAGTCACATGTGACAATAATTCTCAGCAGCCTAAAAAATAGCTGAAAATCTAAGACACAATTAGGAAGATTCTGCCCAATTTCCTGGAACCCAGTTTTTGAGGTAGCCTGTGTAAAGCTGTAATGGTACTGCACCTGCTGAAAGTTTTCAACAGCATGCTATTGAAAAAAATCAATAACAGAACTTCAGATTAGGAGAAAAACACAGTCTCCCCTAATCTTTGAGCAGCCTATTTGCTTTCAAGTTCACATGTCATTATCTCAGTTGTGCTCATGGATTTGGAACCATGTGTCTGGAGACCATGCCTGTCTCCAGGACCTCTCTGAGGGATATTAAGTATTTGCAATTGACCCCTCATTGACAGTAAAAAGTTTTGGATCTTAAACACAGTAATTTTTTGGGTTACATATAGTAATGTGTTGTGGCATAAAATCTAGGCTGTGAAAAAGAAAGAGGAAACTTAAAAAAAAATCTGAGCTAGACCTGATGAGCCTTTATGCAGGCATGGCCAGTATGTATGCAGGTCATCATACTAGCAGAGATTGCACTTTCAAGTATTGTCAGAGAACAAAATTAAATTACACTAAAGAATGAATAATTGCAATGCTTTGAAAAATCTTCAGTAACATCTTTTATGCAGTTTTAGAAAAAAATATTTCTTCACATTTTCGTTCAATTCATCTTTCTTTGAGTCTCATCCAGTAATGTCTCCCTCCCACTCCCTCCGTCTGGAATATCAGATTCTTTAAGTACTTTCTCTTCAACTTACTTTTCAACTCTGTCCCCAGAGCTGAAATTTCAGTGACTAATTGAACAGGATTTGGAATACTTCCAAGCCTACCTTGTCCTCATTGGTTTGACAACGTTCCTGTGCTCTGGTCATTAGTACAGCATGACCCTGCAGAACTAACTCAGCCATGAAGCAAGTTAATCAGTAAATGAATAGAGTTCTTGAACAGAGAAGTTTTATCCTGAGTTCACCAAAGCAATTATGTGTTAATTAATTCTCTGCCAGGCACAAAGTAAGACAAATATAGGAAGTATGATCTTGAGAAAAATAATTTTCTGGGGAGAAGGTCAAATCCTAAACTGATGTAAATTGTCAGAGCTTGCTTTACTTACATTGAGACATTATAATTTATACCTTCTGAGGATCTGGCCCTATTATAAGAAGATTCACTTTTTAAATTTTACTCTTAACCCAAAAAAACAATAATAAACCCATGTTAGCTAAACCTTTCTTCAAAGAAAATGAGTTTCCGCTGAAAAACTGCTTCATATGACTTTAAATCAAAAACAACAAAACTGCTATATCTTCATTTTCTATATATACATAGAAGTGTCTCAGATGATATTCAAATATCTAGAGCCTGATTTTTTTTTTAATGTTAAGTTCCTTAAAAATATATACATATAATTTACTAAACTGAGACTGCATTAAAATGCCCAGGAATATGCAGAGTAAAACTGGAAAAAAAGCTTCGGATTGTATATTTTTTTTATATTTGAAAAATTAACTCCTGTGAGCACAACTCAATTAAACTGTAGTTCAGAGTCTTGCAGAAGCAAAACAGCTTGCAAATCTCAGATATAAAATACATCAATAATCTCTTCTTGCTCCCATTTAAACCAGTAAGATATATACCTTTTAGTTAAAACAAAAGCAGGTTTTAAACCAAGAAACCTCTTCTTTATTTCAGAATCCAATTTTTTAAGACTGGACAATGAATGGGGTTTCCACAGTTTCAGATGTGCTTTTTGTAAGTCTTTGAAGGGATTTAACATCCAGAGGATTGACAGGTTTAGTCAATAAAATCTCCATTACTACAAGTCACTTTGGAATGAAGAGACTATCTAATCTACCAGCAGAACACTGAATGTACACAACTTGTTAATCCTACAGTTGAGAATCTAAATAAAAATTGATTATCATCAGATTTTTTAAAATGAAAGCATTTTGTATGCTGGTTCTGCCAAAGGTCTGTTTAGTGTGGTTGCCTCGGTATTGCACCTCCTCATGAAGGGCGATGTCAAGTCTTTGTGCTCCAATTCCATCAGCATTCTGTTTCATTGCTCTCAATCGTGTTTTCAGTTCTGTAATCAGACTTATGTGAGAGTGATATGAGAAAAGCCTTTCATACTGGACTCAGAAGAATTGCACAGGGATAGCTGGAAGCAAACTGCTTTATGCCAAAACTTCGTAACGGAGGTGCCTAAGGAGTTATCATTAATAAAAGCTTCTAAATGTGTAACACTGAAATGTCTTCACTGGGAAATTGATTAAAATTCCTCTAAGCTTAGCCAAGTCAGACATGTGTATCTCATCTATAATTTTGCTATAAAATCTCCTGTAATACTTCAATATTTTTTGCATTCCTGATAGCAGGAACAATCAGAATAGCAGTGATAGATGTGTCTTCTCAGAAGCTATTACTACTTCCAAGCTCACTGTAGTACCCCCAGAGGGGTGCTTCTGAGATTCTTGTCTCTTGCAGGACAATGGGATTCATGTTGTTTGCAGACACAACCGATTGAACGATCAAAGGTGGCAGAAAGGTGTGTTATATGCCTGGAGGCAAACATTTTATTAACTACCACTACTAGTCCTGGAAATATTCCTGTTGTAATTGCTTGGATTCCATGGGACCTGCTAGTTATTTTACCACTCCTGGTGATTTTCAACTTCTAATATTTATCAAATATTTATCAAATATTCCTTTGTTTGTGATTAATCCTTTGCTGAAGGACATTGTTTTTTAAGGAAAACAGAGTGGTCTGAGTTTTAAAGAACATAGAAAAAAGATTTTAAAAATTAAGTGCCCAACCGCCCTTTTACACATCTAGATAGCCCAGTTCCTTTTTCAGAGCAGATTAACTGTTAAAACTACATCTTATATGATGAAACAAAGTGACAGCATAAATGTTTCTCAATAGGCAAAAGCAGTTCTTCAAAGAGGGAAGCCGCTTCCAGCGGTTTTTTGTAGCGATGTGGATCTGGATCCTATAATAAATGTTCTGCAGACTGTCCTCTCTCCATCCCACTACAACTTTCCACAAAACTAGTAACAATTTTTTCTCTCACACAAATAAAAATGTGATTGTGTGTTTCTTGTTTCCTTTTCCCTTCAAAAGGGACTTGGGGAGGAAGCCATTGTAGAAAAAAATAATAAAATGATAGTAAGTGTTTACATATGATCCAATAAAATACAAGCAAGAACCAAAACTAAAGTTGCACGCTAAAGTAATATTTCTACATACATATCTCATCCCTTTTCCCTGACTTTTCTTTCTCCAACCCTAAAGAAAACCGAGTAAGACATTTAGGAAGGAAAATAATTTCTCTATATTTTCTTGAAGAATCTAGTGCTGTGTGTGTCTAATTCCTTTATGGCTTTTGAGAGTTAAAATAACGCATACCTTCTAGTTGTCACAACAGTGAAGTGAACTGAAGCCAAATGAAAGCCAAGAATATCTACAGGGACCACTGTGGATAGGGATTAACAAGTTTTGTGAACTTCAATCTCCTGAAATGTGCCAAAAATTCATGTTCCTGCTTGTTTGTAATTTGCTTCACATAAAAATTACTTTCATTATTTTTTCCCCATAATGTTCTGAAATTACACAGCCCTTTCATGCACAGATGAGCCCACTTTTGTGATAACTAACTGCTTATGGTAAAGGAATGAATGGTAAGGAAACTGTCTCCACTTGCAACATTTGTCTAAGGAAAGGTAGCAGAAGATTACAGAAATTCTTTATTACTTCTCTAGAACCCCCCAACATTCTTGAAACTACTATTTTAGGTACTTGCCTATAAAAAGTAGGTTAAAATATTCTTTACATTCCTTTTGCTCCTTGACCATGACATATGCAATCTTTCACAATATTTTTTCAGAAGAAAATATGCATGTTTCTTCTAAAAAATATGTCAAGTTTTCTCCTTCAACAGATGGTGACAGTAGTCCTTATCATATTTCCTCATAGCCTTAGATTTTAAGCAAAACATTTTGGCAAATCAAGAGGTATAAATAAAGATTCAGATGTTTATTGAACACCACATAATTTAAATAAATCATATTTATGAATGTCTGGCAAAGCAGAATTGATTGCCAACATATACCCTTTGGGTCTCAATTTGTTATCTGATGTTTATCTCAGACAGGAAAACATAGCATGTGAATAATTTATCCCTTTTTGTACTTCCCTTTCCCCTACTTTTCAAATTTTTTCAACATCCCTATTTAAAGTAAAAAAAAACATTTCTTTGAAATGTACTCACTCACATGCCAAATAAGTTTGGCATGTGAGAATCTGAAATAATTAAAACCCAGTCATTACCAGATAAATTAATCAAATAAGCCCTCACTAAGTGCCCCATTTCCTCTCCAAAGAAATGAACGTAAAAAACTTCTTACATTGCCACATCAGGCTTTCAAAAATTTAGCATTTCCCCCTAAGCCATCAGGCTGCAGAAGTATGAACTCCCTGCTAAACAGGCTCTGAATTCTTGAGAGGTGTGATGCTGGCAACATGCACCAGCAAATCAGACAGACATGAGTGCTGTGAAGGGACACAACACCAGCAGCAATCCCAGCCTGGGGCAACTCAAACTTTGCAAGCCACACTGGCAAACCCAAGAGGAGTTCTCACATCCTCACCAGGACTGTTAGTTTTTCCAAGCTGAGCTTCATTACTTTACTCCCAAATGTATTGTCAACAGCTGATAAAGTATAATACTGGCAGTGTCTGGAAGAAACAGAGAAAAAGCATTTTCAACACTGCAGGCCAAATCACAGGACTGACAATGATAGCAGCCTTGCAAGATAACCAATCTACAGACCTGAACAGAAATTACAAATACTCTTTAACTTGCCCATATTCTTTCAAAGAGTAGAAAAAGAATCCAACAAAGACTATCTAAGTATCCCCACAAGATACAAGAAATAAATCTTAAAACCAGAGTGAATGGATTTTTATACTTCATTTTTATAACTACAATTGCAATGAAACTTAGTAGGAAAAACTGGCAGTCTTTTAAGATGTTCATGCAAATAAGGGGGACCTAGGTTTTTAGCACTGATATGTTCATAGATGGCAAATTCGTACATTCCAATATACAAGTGTTAGCATCCATAGCAAGATTTGATTTCCTTCTCATTTACATTTTGATATGTGTACTAAAGTGGAGGGAGTGCATTCAGCAATGTCCCAGCCTCAGTCAAATATTATGTGCTGTTTCCACCTCTGCTATGCAGCAAGTCTGAAAGTCTTCTCTCTTAAAAAGCTTTTATGGTGGCAATTATGTCTCCTTACCCATCTCAAGTTCCTCTTCATCATCTCCAGCAATCTCTCCTTACATTATAATTTTTATATGAATTGTTACTAAAGGCTTCACTCTTTTCAAAACAATTTCTCATTTCTCATTCTTTGTTTCCAGAATAATTTTAAAAATTATTTTAGATAAGAATATTTAAAAGATCCACCTCAAAATTAATGTATTGTCATGGTTGAATTGTTTTAAAAATAGGAAAGCAGCAATTTTCTTCAGTATTTGCATTTCCAACTATGAGGATTAAAAAACATTTCTCCCAGCTTCATGTTCCCAAATAAAATAGTGGCTGAAAAAGAAAATTATGACTGTGTCTGGGGTGGCAACAAATAGAACTAACCTCTGAAACACAATTTTAAAAGTGATTTTTCAAAGAATTCACTCAAAAAGAATGCATATGGAGGACATCATGAGAACCATGAGAATTTCTTATCTTGCTCTGCTTGAGTGTGAAGCTTTGGTTTTACCTATTGAATTGCTTCTATCTTGATCCATGACTTTTCACACTTTTACCCTTCCAATGCTCTCCTCCTTCCCACTGGGGTAGAGTGAGTGAGTGAGTGAGTGAGTGAGTGAGTGAGTGAGTGAGTGAGTGTCTGCATGGAGCTGATCTTCCCAATGGGGTTAACCCACAGTATCTCAAAATTATAAAATCCCTCCTTCTGATAGAGAAGCATGCAACCATTCACAAGCAGTATAATCAGGTCATCTTTCTATTTGCAGTGCCTTACCAGGATAGAGCAAACAGTGCTTTCAGATGCAGACCTGGTCACAGTTATACATCTTTGGAGCTGGCAAGGAGAATGGTATCTTAGACCATACAAACCAGGAGCACCAGTGCTTTAGGGTCCCTTGCTCTGCCAGTGAACCCCATCCACCCTTTTTCTCCAAGATGACCTGTCTTACTTTGCTTTTAACTGTTCTTGCATGGAAGTCTTGTGATTTTCTTCTTGGCAAACTCAAGGAAAGAGGTTAGGAGGATCTTATTTATGTGCAGTGAAGTAGAAAGCAGTGGTTTGAAAGCAATCACCAGTTTACTGTGGCAGTATGTACTCCATGTTTGCCTGCCAGGCATCTATTTTACATTTTGCACAAATATACAGGGCTGAGTGTTTTGTGCAAAGGCTTCCCTCCTCCCCCCCTCAAGCTTTTGATTGCTTACAAAATACACAGGGAAGAAAAAGCTTAGAAAATAAAATACTGACCCAGTTGTAGACAAGTTTCTAAGATTTGAAACTACAGATTCAAACAAGGCCACACCAGCATAATGTGGATGCCCTCCTGAGCAATGTCCACTCTGACATGAAGGTTTGTGCCTCCAATGTCTTCCTGCCTATCTTGAAGTTCACATAAGTCCTTCTCTGGTATGGAACACTCACACAGTTGGTGCTCCCTTAAGCAATATTGGAAGTGGTGAGAAAAAGAGATTAAATGATAGAACGTAAGCAAGACATCAAGATTGGTTAAAACCCCCCATTACACTCCTGGCCTCTCTTTTCCCTGGTGTCTCTGTTGATTGTGCAGTTGGTGATCACTCCAGCTGAGCAGGGTCTCAGGTCCTTCCTGCCCTCACTTTCCTGGCTGTCACCAACACCATCCCATAGGAGACAGAAAATGGATCTCTGCTGTCCCCAGATACAGGGCCTTGTGCTGGTTTTCTCTTTTGAGAATCACTCTCCAGTCTGATGCAGCATGGGCTCTGAAAGTGATGCATGTGATTTGTGACTTCTTTCCCGCTGCGTAAGGCAGAAGACTCACTCTATGCAGTTTCACTGGAATTCAGATTAGGCTCTTTCTATATCACAGAGAAGTTTATTTCATCTCACATGCACCTTAGCATTTACAAAAATTTACCAGGGGAAAAAGCAGGCCCCAGCTCATTTACAAGTGAGACCTTCAGTAAACTCTGAAACTTAGTAGCATGAGAGTGATTTATTGAGTAGCTGCAAAGAATGAAGTTTCCTGTTCTGCCTTGCTAAATCACTTTTGTAAAATATTAAAAGTGAGCTCCTATTTCTCTTTTGTATTCATGCCTGTAAAAACAACCTCCAAATCTATGAGATTATTTTGCTAGATTTCAATGTAAACAGAAAAATGGAACAGCTCTAAAGGCGTCATTCAAGCTAAATTTTCTTGACTTCAAGAGGGCTTTAAATTACTTTTGAATTTAGAGACGTAAAGTGTGGCCTAACAGAGGCTCTGACTGTACAGATGCAGGGGAAATATGAAAGCACAAGAAATCAGTATGACTTTTTTTTTTGGTCTCTCAGAGTTATACTTGGAAATTCTGGCATTGCTGGAACTCCTAGTATAGTCTATAAAGCACATTCAAAATTGTACATATTTTCAAATGGTTCTCAGCAGGTATCTTAAAATGGCACTGTAATTTGCATTTTCTGTGTCTCTTTACCAATGCATCATGTTTAAAGAGTTGGCATTTGTTCATGGCCAAAAAAAAAAAGTGATTTTTTTAAACATAAACTGTTATAACTCTATTTAGATATCTAAATAGTACAACTTTCATGGCCTTAATAAATGAGAGATGCATACACTACTACTGATGTGTTTAGAAAAAGATGTTGGGGACCAGATCCCTTTTGTTCACCATTGCCCCTTCCAAAAGTCCAGTGAAATTTACTTCTTGTGCTTTCTAAATACTAGCACAACTAATATTTAGACTATCTGAATATTAGAATAACTTTTCCAAAAATAAACAGTGGAATAGGAAAAGATCAGTAATATCTCTGTGTAATAGAAATAATCAGTATGATCGGTGTTCTATTGTTGAATTAAATGATTCACACATATGGTCCTGCAAACCACAGGCAAGCTCAGCAATAGTCTTCTGGACTGCAGATGGCTTCTATGGCTCTAAAATGACAAATGGCAGTAGAGTTCCACTATCCCCTCTTTATTTCATAGCATCACAGAAGGAATGCTGTATAATATCTCCAAGCATTTTTATTATAAGCCTCAATTTAAAAAAAAATATGTAATTTGTTGGGTGAAATCTGTCATAGCTACTTCCTTCCCAGGACAGCTCTAAAGCAAAGTTTAATCAATTCTATTTAGCCATTTTTAATATCCGAGAGAGACAAAAATGAATACATGACAGCTGTTGCTATTAATAAAGGCCATACTTTTTAGTTTCCATTTCTCACATTGTGTTCTTTCAAAACAAAGCTATGAGGAGCTTAAGGTTGTATTAATATTTCTGACTTAGAAAACTTATTTTTATACATTTATTTTTAACATTTCTGATGTTGTTAACTAAGGTTGTATGTGTATGCTCAAATATTAAGACACTATTGTGCCTGCTAACTCGTGCATGTCTTGAAAAGTGAAAAAAAGCTGTTTAAGAAATAGAAGTTCCTAGTTGCTTGGAAAACACAGGCTTTCCATACAAAGAAAGTAAGCTTTTAATTTTTTTAATGTATATTATGAAGACAACTAGAGTAAACAGTTAAATTAATGTCTTTCACACACTAACAGGCACTAGACATGATGCATTTAATTCTAGTAATTGTAAACTGTATTTCCATGGATGCACATTCCAATCAATCTCTCACTGCTTGCTTGACTTGTAGCAAACAGTTTGCTCACATTAATAGCTAGAAAGTTATTTGTCTAGGGCAATGGGCTTTGGAATTCTGCTTTGACTTTAGGGTTATCTGCACAGATTAACTTTTCTTAAGATTAACTGGACTCACACACATTTCTATCAATTTGAGTGTGCAGGCAGTATAATAAAGAAGCAGTGTCTGTAGTGATAAAGGAGTGCTAAGGTCCAAGCACTGGCACGTGGTCACATATTCTATTAAATGGTTAACATGGTTTTTGAAGAGAAAAAAAAGCCAAGCCCGACTTAAGGGCATTACAACCCAGACACTACTCCCAGTAGACTCCCAATAGTTAGACGAGAATGTTGTATTTTGTGAGTAACAGAATTTAGCCACCTGAATGTAAGGCATGTTGTGTAGGTTGTTGCCAGGGCTAGAGAACAGTGAGGGACACATTTTATTCATTTATTCATCAGCAATGTTTTTTACTTATCATCAAAATACAATCTTCTACTAAAAAATTGTACAGATGTCATTTTATTCTGGCATTTTATTCTTTACTACCTCTTTTTGAAGTATCAGGTACAACAACAATGTCCAAATACACCATCTAAACCTTAAGTCAAATGTGTAAAAACTTGGCTGTAGACCTACTGCTTCAAATGGAGCAAAGGCTTTTTGGTTTTACTTTGGTCTTCAACTCCTTACACCTCCTGTAATCTGTTCTATTTTACCTTACTTATTGCAACAATATTCTCCTTTCATTAACTACACAAGTTCATGTTCAACTACTTAGCCAACATGACTATTGGCTCCTTTCAGAGTTACTAAATTACATGTCCTACATTCTGTAGCCATATAACTCCGGTCTTTATTCTTCGTTTCTCTAAGGAAGAATGATCTCTTTAATTTATTTTTTATTTTAAAGACGGGACCATCTCTGAAAAAGCCTGGAAGCCTCTCTTTACTGACAACTCTTGAGCTTGCCAATTTTAAAGGCTTTTAAAATATTTTGTAGTATCATATTTGAACAGGTATTCCCAAAAAAAGATAGTACAATTACATTGCTGTCATATATAATGAGTTCAGGTTTGATGTAAACACTCCCAGGAAAGTTCTGCTAAACCTCAAGAGCAGAATTTTTTCAGTCTTCACTGTGCCACGTAAATCTGATGCAAAAAAATAATCAAGACTCCAATCCTCTGAAGGAATGTCTCTGTATCACTCTTTGTTTCCATGAAGACATTCCAACAAAACTGCCATTATTACTTACTTCATGGCAAGTTAATTGCTTACAAATAGCTCATACCTCCCCACGTCCCCTCAGCCTGGGAGTTCCATGGGACTGAATGAAAATGCTTGTAAATAATGCAATTTAACAATTCAATTAGTGTTCTGCAAGGGTTTTGTAGTTTATAACTTTTACCCTATGGACATCACATTTTAATATAGTTTGCATAAATCTGTTCTATTTTTTTTGCCATTGGGAGAACCTGAACTATTTCACTGTGGTAATGAAAAGGCAGAAGTTCACTGCTAGCACCAGGGTCACCTCTCATTTAGGTGGCCTTACTACCCAGTGAAATATAAAAGAGGATACAAATATGGGACACTTGACCCCAGGATTCCCATACATTAACGTGACCAGCAGCCACAGGGATGCTTTGAGTTCATTCCTAAATTCCTAGGAGAGGGAAGATTTTATTCTTATAGTCCTTGCTTGAACATGTTTTTCATACACACTGGACTGTGCTTACAACTTGACAAAAAGGACTGGTTTGTCTCTTCAGGAATCCCTACATTCACAAAAAATATTTGAGATGGTTCAGTCTGAATCTTCAGACTATTTAAAAATTATTTGTGTTTTAGCTTTAGAGGAGTTTTGAGTTCATTTTTTTATTTGCCTCTCCTAAGAGTTTTGATCACCTGCGAGAGTAATCATGAGTCTTTGATTTTAAGAAGACACATATTATCTTTGTTATTCCCCATATGCATGGTGTGTACTATGTCCTCATGCTCACAGCTCAGTAGCTGAAAGCAAATGCAACTTTTTAAGTGAATGGTCACCTTCTTGGTAAAATAATTAATACAGTGTTTCATTTAAAACCTCTCCAAATTTTTCATACAGACATAAATTTGTTCAGGATAAGAATTCAAATATGAACTTTTGTGTAAGTTGATTTCTCCTGTTTTTATATTATCAAGCACTGTGAATTTAAAATGCAGCACACTAGCTAAGAGGGTGGGGGGGAACTCTGCCCCCTTTTCAAACAGAGAATCCATCTGGAAATTCATTCTCTTTTCCAATAATAATATTATGAGAAATTATTACAATGCTTTGCTGCTTGATGTTTATTACAGTATCCCCTTTGAAATTTTTTGTAAATTCCTTGCAGCTTCCTGAGTTTTTATCGGCAGAGAACTGTGTTGTTCTCAACCATGCGTACACCTACCAGTTTGCAACTTTTCTGAATAGCATTAGGAAAGTAGTTTTAAATATAAGAATGATTATGTAACACCGGTTCTGTTGATTCATTTTCCAAGTACAAATAATTCTATTTTGGGTATTTCACAATTTTCTGCTTATTTCACCCACAGAATTCAGTACTAATACCATGTTTTATTTTTCTTTAAAAAGTCACACAGAAATTGCTTAGACTCTAAAATTGTAGCCACACATCACGTTTAGCTTGATCTTATGTAATGCATAAGAAACTATATGTAGGACGCTTTTTTTCCCCTAAAAATAAAAAAGAAAATAAATACAACTCTTATTTAATTGGCACTTGGGCAGGATTTCCTAGATCTCTAGAGAGTTATGGGGAAAAGAAGGAAAAACATGTCTGTATGTCTGTCTTAACACCTTGGAGTTGTGCTAAACCACTCAAAGGTAACATTTCCATAGTGAATGCAATATAGTTGTCACCCAGAAGGGAAAACATTCACATAAATTACTGAGATGAAAAGTAGCATGACCTTTAGTTAAGAATTGAAACATGGGGATGATAAATCTTCCCTGTTATGTTAAAAAATGAACAAAATTAGAACTAGTCCAGAACTAAGAAGAGGCTATAAAACATGCAAATACTAGAAATAAAATATGTGGATTTATGTCTCAATGTTAAAAAATTTATTAAGTGCAGGTATTGAACAGAAAATGTATTATCAAGATTGCCCTGAGTGACACACATGTAGAGAATGTCAAAATCTAATTTCTTTTTTTTTTTTTTCAGGATCAAGGAAATAAGGCAGACTTTTTAAGTTCAGCAGTGCAGCATATTTAGAGTTACTATTTCAATGGCAACTGTAATTAGTTTCCCTGCTACTAGCTAACCATGGCTTTCGATTAGTATGCCCGGTAAATTTACAAGATATTTCAAACCCCCACATTATTCTTATTAAAGTTAATAGGGTGTTAATAATTTTTTTTAAATGAGAAATCTTTAAGTGATTACATTGCCATATGCTGAACATAACGCAGCTATTAACTAAGACAAATAGGTAAACAGACAAATATGTAAATTAAATCTATTACTTGTATATACATAATACATATCCTACATGACAAGTAAAATCAAGCAATACACAATCTATTTGTCCCAGTACTCTTTTCAAATCCAATAATTTCAATCAGTCTCACTGCGCCTAAGTTACACTTTGGTCAACTTGTCATGGCATTCTCTTCCAATTTCATCAGCGTAAGAAGGTTAGTAGTGAAAGGACACTTAGACTTGAATATTACAATTGATTTTAAGCATTTGATTCCTTACGGAATGCAACAAAAATTAAATTGGTGATAATAGATCACAACTACTTTATCTTATCCAACAAATTATCTTTAACTTTGGATAATATAAAAAGCTTTCAAATAAGGTGTCTGAAATACAGTATGACAGACGTGGGGGGTTTTTTGTTCCCACATTAGCTTTTATCTTGACCATAATGGTTCAAAACTGACACAAATGTTGCTATTAATTAAACCCATCCTTGTACAGCCAATCAGTGATTTCTCTAAGAGGTGTAGTCAAGCTGCAGATGATATCAGGACACATCAAAGCTCCAAGCACATGAAGATGGCTTCGTGCCAGGCCAGCTTCAGTCTGGTAGGGATCTTTAGCTCAGGAAATGTGTTAGATTGGAGAGCAGATCTGTTACAGAAACAATTTTATCTCTTTTGTGTAGCATCACAACTGGAAAAATAAACAGAGTGAGACTGGAGCTAACGCTACGCAAACAGTGTATTCCTGGAAACTGGAGCTTGGGAAAAAGCTGTACAGAGCCAGAACTGGTGATCCGCTCTGGCCTAGCATGGCTTATTAGCTTAATTTAAGTACTAATGATAACACATTCTCTCTTTCAGAAACATCTGGATGTCTCTGCTCTGTACAGGGACAGAAGTTTGTACACTGGAAGGGCTTGTTAAGCCGAGAGAAGCACCACATGAATGCACGGAACCAGCCCAGTTCCAGCACTACCTTGGAGCTAACAAGCCAAGTTTGAGCATGGAAAGCTTTGACACAAAAAGCAGAGACAGAGAATTTCTGCACTAAATAGCTCAAAGCCAGTGCAGGTTAAACCTGGCTTGTCGTGAGCTAACTCTTTTTATAAGGCACTTGAACATCTCTGCATGCTCCTAATGCATGCACCTCTCTTATCCACATATGTCCCCTGTCTTGTAATGATAGACTCCAGCTACTTTAAATATGGGAAATTTTTTTATGCTGGCATTTAATATGATGTGCAGTGCAATTATTATTTCCCTAAAATTGTGGCATTTATCATGTAACCATGTAAAAGTTCTAGTTCTGTAGTTATTTAATAACAAAAGGTACTACTTATTTCCTCATAATTCCCAGCAGGTTTTTTGGCAAATGATGTTTCTTCAGTCACAGCATCTTCATAAAATAACAATAGATGCTATTTCAGTCTAAAAATCAAATATAAGTTTTGAGCATTTATAGCATAGATATAAATTATTTCCTATATTACACCAACACAGGCCTGTGTGAGGTAAGTTTGATGTACACTTGGAAACTGACATTAAAGCTTTTTATTTTCCACAAAGTATGCAACCAGTGCAAACTTGCTCTGTTGTTTAGAATTAGTTAAAAAATACGGAGCTAAGTTTCCTTTGGCAGACTCTATGCTGAATCAGGCATACACTTTTCATGAACCATAATGCTGGTGTAAACACATGTCATGTCATATGTCATAAACATATGCCAGTTTACTCACAGGTAAACTTTTTAGGATAAACCTCTATTCCCAGTTGTGCATGAAAATGTAAAGAGAGAACACACTGAAGAAAAAAAAAAGTGCATTTTTGTATCTTAGTCTACATCTATACTTGCTAGACTTAGTTCTAAGTGAGTTTTTTTTTATTACCAGCTATACTCACAAGGAACTCACACATGCGAGTATTGGCCACAGGGTGTCAGACCAAAGATCCACCTCCCCACAATGTACTGTTTTCAACAAACACCCCAGAATGTCTTCAGAAATTCTGCCTGTACAAGCTCCTCTGAGCACTGTGGGTGGCTTGCACCACACAGCCAGTGGTACCTGGCCAGGGACATAGCAAGGAGAGGGAAGCTGAAAAGGAAGGAAGGATCCCGGCTGCTGCAGGGTCTACTTCAATCCTCATCGTGTCATCTGCAAGGAAGCACCTCTGGGTGACCTGAACTCATTCCTCAGACAGCTTCAAGGAGCAGCAGACATTGGGGGTTCTCTGCTCTGCGTCCCCGTCCTGAGCCTGCTATTTTCTTTACAATGCCCGTGGAAAAAAGGAACAGCATAACTTTCTCCTTAAGACTCTCCCATCCTCCAACTGTTTTCAGCTCCATGGATTTCCTGAGCCTGTTGTTATTAAGTCTTTGTTCCCTTCCCCCAGCTTCCTAAATTAAATGCCTTGCTGAGATTTTTACTGCAAAGAAAACTGTTGCTAAACTTTGTTCTGATGAAAAATTTACACTAATTTTCTGCATTAATACTTCTGTGATCACAACACAGCAGACCTGCCTCTCAGGAAACACATTCAAATTATTTTTGTTTCAGTGCAGCTGGGAGTGGAGTACACAGTGAAGTGGGTTGGTACCACTGGCAAGACAACTATCTCACAAAGCCACATAAAGACTTGAGCTTGTAGTGGGTGGGTTTGGTTCAGCCAGAAGGATGGTAGAAAGTCCTGGAGAAGGCAGGGATACGCAGTTACTAGCCTAGCACAAGTCCTGAGATGGAGAGGACACAACACTCCCTGTTCTCCTAAGGGCAGCATTCAATGGATGATTTCATGGTATCAAGCCCAGTACCTGGAACCCACCAGCAATGATGTACGTGTTCACCTGCAGGTTTGACTGTTGTCCCACTGAAGCAAGAGAATGGCAGAGTACTGTGGCAAGAATAAAAAGCCATATACACACAGGATTGTGTTCTTCAGTATTAGAAGTGAAAATAGAATGATCTTTTGAAAAGGAAGATGGGAAGAGTAGCATTTAAAAGGAACGTGGAGACGTCTTTACCATGACACTAGGCAGTGCTGGTCTCATGCCTGGCAAGTGTAGCAGACATACCTGGTGGAACATGGTAATAGCCAGGACACAGGGTATTCATGTCCCAGCCTCCAACTGCAGTCAGCTCAGGGATTTCTCAAGGCTTGATTTCTGTGTCTCCAACCTGCAAAGGATTTCTTTCCCATGAACCTGCCTGGTATCCCCTCTAATTCACGGCAGTAGATTACATTCTTGGTCTGGATGATGCTAATTCTGTGCTTCTTGTTTATCCAGCTTCTTCTCCCCCCTCCAGGTCCCTTTCCAAGGGAAGCAGCGCCTACAAATCGCCCGTTTACACACCAGTGCAGCACAACGGGCAAAAGCACACAGCACAAATGCAGACGGATGTATTCCTATGGCAAGTACTTTCTACTCGGAAGGAAGTAACTTTATCATCTTTTCTTTCTAACAATGACGCAGTGGTGCGTTTTCTCTCCCCACAACCACGTAAGCATGCGGGCGACTTGAGCCCTCACCATTAACCTTTTGGGGCAGCGAATCCTTTCCCCAGGCCAGCCGCGGCAGCCCGAGAGGAGCCGGTCCTGCCCCGCAGCCCCGGCCCCTGCTGTCCTTGCCCGGGCCCCTCCCGGCCGGGCGGGAGGAAATGCGGCCCCGCACCGCCCCCGGCGCTCGGCCCGGGGAAGGGGGGCTGCAGACGGCCCTGAGCCCGCTTTTTGTTGGAGCAAACCTTTCCCCGAGCCGATGAGGAAACTCGCCGCGGCCGGGGCTGGGGGAGGGGGGCAGTTCCTTCCCATTGTCTGCCGGGCTGGGCGCTCCCGGCCCCGCTCGCAGGGCCGGTGACCGGGCGGGAGGGACCCGCCGCGGGGCTGCTGTTAGACACCCACCACTGCGGGGAAACGCGGGGCTCGGGGCCAGCCCAGCCCCGCTGGCCGGCCTTCGAAGCTGTGCACCGACGAGCATTAAAAAGTCTTCACAATACACATAAAAAGAAGTCGAAACCAGAGAAAAATGCATCCTTTTAATCTTTCAATGCGCATCCCGAAGGCTATATAATGCAAACAACTACTCAGGGGACCTAATGAGGATATCAAAATATCCCCAAACCAGGCCCATAAACACTCATTTATGAGCTCTATGCCTGTCTTACACTTGATTTCATTCACTGCCCACCAGCTCAGAGAAGGTAACATGGCTATGGTTGCAGACACTCCCTACATGTTTGCTTTAGGATACCTTGTTCTTTCCAAAATCAAATATTTGCATCCTGAAACAAATACTTGGAGGTGGTCCAGATTAGCCTTTATAAATATGTTAAGTACAGGAGATTGTTGGCAAGTGGTAGACTCCAGGTAAAAACCTGTACAGTAGACAAGCCATAAGTCTTCCACCCTTCATGTGCTTCCACGCTGGTGAAACTGCGGCCGAAGTATTTATTTGACAGCTCTCTATGGGTCCTGTGAGAGATAAAGGGCTAAAACCTCTTCATACTGAAGATAGCTGAAGTTCTGCCTTAAATAAATATTTACATAGGTAAGGAGAAGGCACTGTGGCAGAGCAATAAATCTTTCACTAGAAGCTGAGACTGGCTTTAGAGCTTTGTTTTGGAGTTATGCAAAATCCCCCAAGCCGACCCAGTTGTTAGGGACACCTGGTTGTTGGGGGTGAAGAATTAAAAACGGTTATGTGGCTGCTAGCTAGGTTTGTCCTCTGATTCTGGATGCAAAAATCAGCGTGCCTTGCCCATGTCAGCTTCAGCAGAGCTGTTGGCTTGACTGCATGGTAGAAACAGCAAGAACTGTAACGACCCCACCTTCTTTTCCCCCCCTCCATGTATATAAATACAGCTCAGATGTAATTTGAACAGAGAAGGTTTGAAAGAAAGCTAAGATAGGGCAGGCCAGAAATATCCCATGGAAACTTGGCATATATTTCTATCAAACTTCTTTTGAAAATGACAAGACTTAACAAAATCACAGCTAACATCACAAATAAATGCTTAACATAAGGTAGTCTTCTCGTAATTATATTGATGGTAAATCCCTTTTTACTGTAAGAATTGCCTGTAAATTTCATTTGCTTTTTTTATTAATACAAGCAATATAATGCAGTTAATAAATTACAGTACCACTATGGGGTATCTGCCCAACGCCTCAAGCACTCTTTGAAAGCAGATTACCAGTACCTTCTTTCCTATCTATTTATTTTAGATAATGTAAAATGTTCTTTCATATTTAAATGCATAGAAGTAAGACTTTATCACAGCTGTGCAACTAACCATTATTTGTGTTTTACTTTCAAAGTGGATGTAATGTCCTGATGCATCAGTCTCAAAGAAACTGTGTGGATTTAGACACTACTAGAAATTTTATTTACTGGACACACTGGAAAAACTTTCACTGTTCAGCGTGCTAACTCTGTTTAGTCTTTGACTGACCAGGCACAATGGATGCATCTTTTTCAACATTAGCACTACTATTTCCTTCTACTATTTTAGTAATATTAATGGCTACTCATATGACTAAATTTTTTGCATGCATAAATATTTATAGAACTAAGCTTACTGTATATCTTAATAAGAGTAAAATTCTAGTCAATTAATTGTGAAGTGTGTTACTTATCCATTTAATAATTCTTGAAGAATTTCAGAAACTTCAGAATCTATTTCCATAGACATTTATTAATATTTATCTCACAGTCCATAAAAATATAAAATTTACATGCTTTCTTGCTACTTACATATATATATATATATGTTCCTATAAAATTATGCGTTTTGTATTAATATGTATTTCCCTACCCTGCAGGGCAAGTATGGCTAACAGTTGGACTCAATGATCGTTAAGGTCTTTTCCTCTCATCTAAATTATTCTATGGTTCTGTGATCTACAGTTCATGATGTATGGACAACTCTGAGATGGAGCGTTGATCCTCTATGTTTTAGTTTCTGTTGCTCAAGGTGAGTGTCTACTTTCAAAAACATTACCTGTCATTTCTCCAACTTGGACTTCCTGATAGGAGGAATTTTCATGTATCAAGGCCAGATAAGCACCACATTTTCCCTCTACAACAAGAGAGGGTCCAGACCTAAGAGTATGACAAAATACACACATAATAAATAGTTAAAGATCCGTTTCAAATGTATTATTAAAAAAAAAAATAATAAAAGAAACAAACAGCAACTCCAGCAGACACCACTAGAGTTCTCCTTCTCCCAAATATCCCTAGCACCATCCTAAACCCTGTTTACCCCAGAAACCTGAACTGTGGACAGACAGAAGAGGAGAGAGAGAGAGAAAATTCAGACACAATAAAACTCTGAGGGGAAAAATATGTGGAAGGAGGAGGCAGCAGCGGCCTGGGGAAGGGATTGAAAAGTTTCCCCTGGCTTAACTTCTCCCCCCCTGCAGCAGCAGAAGCAGCGCCAGCAGCACAAGGTGAGAGAGACTTTTAAGTCTGGGGAGGAGGGGTGTGTGTGCGGGAGGGGGGGTGAATTTACAGCCCTGTGGATATTTCTGTGTCTGCCTCCCTGGCTTTGGGGTGCGAGAGACGCCGTGTCTCATGCTGGGTGGATTTTTTTTTTTTTTTTTTTAATA
>WBMY01003777.1:997533-1106940 GCA_013397315.1 Donacobius atricapilla
CCCGGGGCAGCGCCGGGCAGGGCCCTGCCGGGGCTGTGCCGCCCTCGGCGGGTCGGGGAATGCGAACTGGCGGCGGGCTCGCTTTTGTTTGCGTCCTGGCGAGCTTTGTGTGTGTGTGTGTGCACCCCCCAAGCCGGGGCTGCAGATAACTGCCCTCGGTGCACTTTATGGGGTGTTCGCTTTCGCCCCCTCCCCCGGGGCTGCTCAGAGGCCTGTCTCCTTTTTTTTCGGGGAAAGGATGGGAGTGTAGGTGGGGGACTGCCCGCCATAAGGATGATGGGGAGCATCGGTGCGCTTTCCTGACCTTCCGTGTGTTCCAGACAACAGCCCCCCTGTAAAATGCTGATGTTAAGGATTTAGGAAACTTTGTGTGTCTTTTGGGGCTTATCCTGAAACCAGCAGACTTTGGGAATTTGTTCTTGATCTTCTGTGAACTTTACAGATGCTAGAAATGGGGTGGTTTGAGAAGAGGAAAAGGAGTGAAAAAACTTTAATTTGATGCTGTTCGGTGTTATAATTTAACCTAGAATCTTCCGGCATGGTCTCTGTATTGTAAGAGTAATTCTATTTATTGTAGTCTTAAGATCTTATTGCAGTAGAAAAAAAAAGAGTGGAAAATACTTTCTTGTCCTACTTCACACTGATATTTTTTTCATTTCTCTTGCTTTTGTAGGAAATTCTTTAATTCTTTAGGGGTGAATGCTGAGACAGGTGTGAAGAGGGGGGAAAGTGGGAGAGGAAATGCCAGTTTGTGGGTCAGGTTGCACTTCTTTGGGTTTTTGTAGTTCCTCATCCTTCAGTATGAAGGACCTGGCATCTCTCCACCTTTTTTTCTTTTTTTTTTTTAATGATCAACCACTCTTGAGTGTGCTACAGAAAGTCTTTAGGGAAGTCAACTGTTTGCTGACTAACGTTTTGTATAAAAAGTGGAAGTGCCCACAAAATAATTTCTACTTTTCGGGGATTTATGGCATTAATTAACTATGGATTTATGGCCTTAAAATGACAGCTTTTCCATGCCTAAACGAACCCTCTCTGCTTTGACCAGATAGTTGCGTAGGGAAGGGAGGGAAAGGAATGGTTTGTGGGATAGGTACTTCTACAGAGAGCACTTTATCTTGCTGATGGTGAGTTTGATTTCAGTGAGTGGGGAAAAAAGTGGCTGTTGATGGCTCTGTTGGTTATGCTATGGATAGTGGTCTCTGCATCTGCAGCCAATACTTGGTATCAGGTTCAGTAGCAAAGGTCTGAGTGAGAAAAATGACTCTTCCTCTCCACCTCATGAACTGGATAATGTGATGGAAATTGTCTTGTGTTTGTGTTGAAGTCAACTTTGTAAGGGGAGTTGTGAGTCTGTGGATGTTGGGAGGAGGTCTTAAAACTTTGGTGATTTGCTAGAAGATACTCTTGAACAGTTTGAAACTTTGTAGGAAAAAAATTACAGTAATTCTCTGCAAGTGGTGTTTTTTTTTGTTTTTTAAATCTAAGCAAGCACTTCGCAGCTATTAAATATAAAATTACCAAATTGAATTTGTTCACCAGAAGTCAAAACTCTTAATAGTTTGATGTAGTCCTTCTGTAGTATGAGCCAGAGCAATGCTTCGTAACTTTCGGGAAAAAAAGTGAGCACTATTGGAGTGACAAGAATTCCGTGGCTGGAATTGCTGTACACACAGTGTGCGACTGGTAGTTCGTGTGCCGTGTGTCCATACTGTTTGCAGGCAGAGGGCATTCTGTGGTTATCTTCTGCTCAAGCGTCCTGGGTTTCCCCCTGCCTTGGAGCAGAGAGGAGAAGGGGCTGGTCAGGATGACCTGAGGCTTCGGCAGCAGAAAAGCCTGGCTCCTGTTCTTGGCCTAAGGTCATCTCGAAAGCGAGTGAGACTGTGAAAGGCTGTGTTGGGTATTTCTGCCTGCACATAAATAAAACATACTGGCTGCTGTTGGTGACGCGGTGCTCCCTGAGCAGATGGACTGAATTTGGCCTCAGACTCACCTTGAAGTGGCTCAGGCTCCATCTAGACTGCGGTGCATTTCTGCCAGTGCACCACAGCTTGGGGACCACTGAATTGTGCCATCTGCAGCCACTGGGTTAGAATGAAATACTTCAAAAGGAAATAGATAAAAGATGACATTGAAGATTTTTTCTTAATTTTAAGCATCTCTATAGATGCCTGCATTATCTAGTTAGTTAGCAAATGGCCTCATTTCACACAATTTGAGAATGAGGGGGAAATTTAGAATTAGGAGACGTTTTGAAATTGAGGACCCAATTTCAGCCAGCTAAAGTTCACAAATTTTGAACATATCTGTAACTTATTTTCATAGTAACTGCCTTCCACAGTCTTTCAGAGCATTTATCTCTGGAAGTGTGTGAAGACTTCAGGCAGTGTGAATCAGTCCAGGCTAAAAGTTCTGAAAGAGGGACAAGGTGATGATGAAGATGTCTTCAGGAAATTTCTGGTTTGCTTCTTAAATGATTGTTTAGCTAGATCCAGAGCATAAATGTCAGTAAAACGTGTCTTTTACCCATTGCGCAGGTTGTTACCAATGCTAACTAGAACTATAAACAAAATTAATCTGTGCAAGATACAGGTGCCTCACTCTAGTGATGAACTTGGTTTGTAAAATGTGGAATTATTTAAAATTACTGGTGAAATGCACACAAGGTTTTACTTTCCTGAATGAAGTAGGGTTTTGAGATTTTTTCAAAAGTTAGGTCAGAATTGTTGGAGCAATTCTTTTTCTCATATTTATCCAGCAAATACAGAAATTCGTTTCAATCCACACCACTGATTTTATTAATTGCAGTGGTTTTCCTTCCATATAATAGGACTTTGTTTAGCCATCCTTCTTGCCTGATTGTTTAGGAGGTAATGTGGGATCATGTTCTTTATGTGCAGAGGGGTTTGTGCCTTGGTTTTTGCTGGGTTTGTTTAGTCTCAGGATGTGGTGAGCGCACCCATGGTACGTGTGTAGTACCTGGAGCATGGTGCCCTTGGTAGCTGGGCAGTGCAGCGTATGTCATCTTTTATATAGCTCAAACATTGGAGGCTGTCAGTGTTGTTTCTGCTAAACATTGTGAACAAAGATTATTCTTGTCAGGTTCTGGATCATTTTTCACCAGTTGAATGTAAATTTAGCTCATAATTGGGTTATTGTTCTAAGGTTTAATCTTCCATTCGCGAGAGTGCAGCCTGCAAAATAGGTAGTTTATAAGATGACGTAATGACTTCATTTTTCAGGAATTTCTTTATCTGTTATTGGTGAGAGTATACGAAATGCGAAACAAATGTGGAAAACTCCACAAGCCCCTTCATTCCTGTGTAGTGGAGGTGACTGATGGACACCAGAGCGGCTGTGTCCAGTACAATAAGCACTGTGGCCTCAAGCCTGCGCAGGTGAACTCCTGTGGCACGTGGGGCTTCCAAGGCCTCTCCACATGCAGCTCCCAGAAACACCAGGCCTGGATTGAGCCCATTTTTTCCACCATATTTTCAGTTCTAGTATTTAAACATAATTTTGTCATCTCTTTAAACCAATGCCTGCCATCAAATAAATTTTGAAAGCCTGAACTCTTTTTTTTTTTTTTCCTATTTCTATCATGCTGTGAATATTGAATTATATGAAAAAAAAAAAAGGAGTAAATCTAGCATTTTGGTTAGATTTCATTTGTGTTTATTTCTTCTCTTTTTTTTTTCTCTCTGAAATGACCAGAGTCTTTTAGTCCTGTGGGTAGGCAACAGCAGGCACAGTGGTGATACATACTGACATGTCCATGAACCCAAGTTTAAGCTCATGGTGTCTAATTTTAGCCAGCTTTGGTAATATCCCATCAGAGCCTGATTCTTAGCTGTACCATGTAGATAAATCCAAAGTGTAACTATTGAGAGTTTTGTGTACAAAAAGCTGGTTTTTATTTTCTTCCAGTCTCTCATTTTACACTTCACTAGAATGTAAAAAGTGTCTGTTATGAAAATACAGAGAAATGTAATTTGAGTTTAAAGTATGTTACTGATTTTAAAAAATGCAATAGTATTTGTAATTTCAAAATTAAAAGTGTAATAAGAAAATATAAGTAAAATATGGTTTATTGGTGTGCTTTCTAACAATCAGAATATCTTTGCATGTACCTTTACACTATATTTAGTTTTAAATTCCGCAATTAACTAATTGCAGAATGAAACATTGTGAATTCATGGCTGAGTCTTCATATAACCCTCACTTATACTATCATATAAAACTGATTCTTAGCAAATAATTTTAACACCAGACACGATGAAATTTAAAGTACTAAACCCCACTTATTCAGTAAAAAAAATAATTTAAACATGCCAACAAAAATACCAGTAATATCCCATTCACCCTTTTTGTGGAAATTGCATTTTTTGTGTGCAAAGAACTGGGCTCACTATCTTAAATAATTTTTTATCCATAATAGGATACTATTGATTTGAGGTGTAGTAATTTTTAAAAAGAAGAATTAAACATGTTCCTTCTTACCTCACATTTGTCCTGTGTTTGTTACTATGTTAAATATTAAACCAACTTGCATTATATTCAAATCTATGATTTCAATGCAGCTGACTTAATGATGTTTTGGTTACAGTCTGTAAGATTCTGCTAGTAGGTGTAGTACTCCAAAGCGGTGTTTTGGCAAGTGGGTATTTGTTCTCTGATCCCATGCACTGAGGGCATGGCACTGGTCTTTTAAAGAGAGTTGGATGGGAGTTGCGTGCTGTGACTCACGGGACATGGCACTTAGTTTACTAATTTTAGCAGAGCAATTCTTATCTGTCAACATTAGGTTTTATTTGAACCTTCTGGAAAAGCGATGAAGTGAAACAAAATGGAGCTGAGAGAAAATCATTAGCAGAATCCCAAAGCAGCTAGAAATAGTACGCAGTGAAAAAGAAATTAAAACTATGTAAGATATGTTGATTGCTCAACAAATCTTTAAGATCTGAGAGACTGATCTGAGAGCTTCATCTTTCTTAGCACGCAGTCATTTTCTGTTAAGTCTCACACAGCATTTATGTATTCAGTAAGGGAGGATCTCACACTACAGATACCTGTTTGCAATTACAGATGCTTCTCAGTCCAGGAACCAAGCGCCAGCCAAGTCTGCACTGGCTGCCTGTGCCTTATTACTATTTTCTTGGTGTCATTGCTTGTAAAAGAAAACTTCTGAAGTCTGTGCCTTGCATAACACTGCAGTGTGTGCATTCACATGCACAAATTAAAGTGGAAATTCTGCCTCAGAATGGTGGAGGATTTCTCTCCAGTTTTCCTGGTCGGTTGTTAATTTTGTGATCAGTGTCTTATGAGCTGTCATTGACTTCAGAGACAAGCTGAAACCCAGAGTTTATGCATATTCTCCTCCCCCCAAGCAATTACTAGGATCCAGGTTCAAAATTGTTCAAAATCAAAACAAAAGAATTGCTATTTCATAAAATGTAATCACAGGCCCCACAGTCACTGATTGTTAACTGATGAAAATTGATATTCACTGCAGAAAATTCATTGTTACCCATAGATTAATATTAATATAATGATGGAGACCTTGATCATATAAGCACTTGTTTCCCACAGGCATGAAAATGCATAGGCCTTGGAGCACTCTGATGAATGAGTTTAGTTCCACAAAATAGTTTTAAAAATTAAAACCTTACATATAACCCCAATATTCAAGGAAGAACACAGGCAAAATTAGTTGTGTGGATATAATTTAATGTAATGCTGTATTTTGATTCTGTGGAGTTACATAGCAGTGTTACATGGGCATTTTTATGCCTTTTCAATATCAACAGAATGACTTGGGTTTTTTGCACATGCTAAATTTTACATTAATACTTGTTTCCATTGAAGTTAAGGCACTTTTCCTGCATGTGCATTAGTCTTTGAAGGAATTTACAGTGCTTATGAAAGAACAAAGAAAACGTGGATAATGTTTTTCTGTTAGTGATTTCTGCCATTTTCTGTGTATCTTAAATCCTGTGTGTTATAGAAAACCTTATTATAAAGAAAATGGTAAAAGAAGAAATTCCTACTGGAAAAGCCAATAACATTATGAGAAGAAAGGTTTATTCTTACATCAGGAAAGCTAGAAAACAGATATGTCAGGAAACTCATAGTTAACATAGTTTCAAAATTACAGAAATTATGAATGTTCTAGTGGGTTAAGTAAGTTTTTTTCTGAAAGCTATCTTAATTTATCTTGTTCTTATCATTTAGCTGTGAACAGTAGGCAAATCTAGGCAATCCTTTTTGCTCCATGCAACAAATTGTTTAGAGAGGATAATTTTCTCCACAACTTGTGCTTCTATTTCTTCTTTATTAAACATTCAGAATTGCAGAAAACTTTTTTCTTTCTTTTTAACTAAAACCAAAAAATTGTTATTAGTTGTTTTCCCAGGAACCAGACCGACACCGTTTTTAGCTTCACATAACTGTAGTTGAGAATTGAGGACGTTCCTAAGAACTGGCTGTGTGGACTTTTCTCAGGAAGCTTCAGTGTCAGTCATCACATGCAAGCTGACATTTGAAAACAGTAAGGCACACCGAATAATTTGGCATTGGCTCTAACATTAAAAAAAAAAAAGAAAAAGAAATGAAAATTTAGGGGTTTTTTTTCCCCAATAAAAATAGCTTTCTTAAAACTTCTTGGTCATAGGAAAATGTGGGGAACAGTGAGAAGGTATTTACACTTTGATAACAGATAACTCAGGGTGCCTCACCTCTTAGCAGTCTGACTAGAATGGAATATCAGGCTGTTTAAAAGCTGCCATATTAAAATAATATTTGTTTGTTTGCATGTTAAAATGTTTAGTTTCACTGACATAACTTTTTGAAGGAGAGTGCTGATGCATACCTGGGAGCATTTCAGACTGACAGTGTTGGAAAGTGAGAAACATGGACACTCCCAGTCTGTAATTGTGTCTTTCAGTTTTGTAGCTTTGTGTTCATCTTCTGCTTACTCTGACCTGAATTAAATAGATTTGCAGGAAATATTTGTTGTGAGAAAGAGAGTCTTCATTTTCCTGCACCCTTTGCAGGCTGGCTCCCAGAAAGCTTCTTTGTAAATCTCCTAATTGGAAACATACTCCTAACTTCCCTCTGGTTCCAGACATGAAATTTCCTCATGTTATTGAACTTGCACCTTTTAGGAAATACAGATTAAGAGTCAACCATCTCCAGGAGCCAGTTATATTGGTTTTTTTTTTTTTTAATTCATGCTGATATTCTTTTTCTCAATAGTTTTAAAAAGTATCCTAAAAATAACCCTTTTTCCAGTCAACCAAATATTAGCCTAAGTTGTAGCACTAATTCCTGAAAACATGGAGCTTTCAATAAAATGGAAGGACTTTTGTTCCTCACACAGGCACAGGAAATACCAATAAACATCAGCTGAAGCTGCATGGTGGTGCAGATTCTTGGAGTTACAGGTGCACCAAGGAGTGAGGAGCTGAACATGGTTTGCTCTGCCAAGTTAGTGGATAAGCTGTTACAGGGTTTCCTGGGCCAATGGGAAGGAACGGTATCCAAATTTCTGCTTGGCTCTTCTTCCCGGAGAACTGCCTTTCTTGATCAAACCAGCATGTCATGTAATCCGGATTGTTTCCAGCCATTAGATGTCTCTTAAAAAGGTGTCAAAAATCAGGCAATTTTCTGAGGTAGAAAGCTACAGATACCTTGTTTTCCGTACTATTCTAAACAATAGTAATTTAGATTATTTCTTGTTTTTTACACATGTAGAAGTTTTATTTGTTCCATTTTTCGAATGTTTTGATTTCTCTTTCCTGTAATAACTGAATATTTTAGCTGGAGTGTTGAAACCTACTGCTTTTTAGGTCAAGCCTGTTCTGTCCTCTCCACATGCCTTGCAGCCTCCCACTGCAGTGCTCTTGCTCTTTGCACATTTTCCAAGAGCGTCTTCCTAGCTTGCAGGAAAGAGCCATGTTACACCTGCTTCTCTGAGGGATTTGATGGAGAGAAGAGACCTCGAGGGGCGAGTTAGTGAAAGGCTATAGTGGTTGTCTGCTTAGTACCAGTAAGAGCTGGGAAATGTGCATATGAAAAGAAGAAAGGGAGAGTTTGTTGTGAGATGCACATTAAGTGGAAGCCCAGGTACACCCTTGTCACAGCAGACAGGACCACTGACTTTGTTAGTGTCATTTGGTGCAGCTCTGGTGACTTTAGTGGAGCAATATTAGTTTACACCTGCAGAAAATTTTCTCCTGAATCTCTGGGATTGAGAATATAAAATGAAGTGTTCACGGGTGAGTGACAGAGAGAGTGCATGTGAGAGAGGGCGCGCACACACACACACTTTCAGGCCTGATTGATTGTATGAAAAAAACCCTGGAGTTGAAAGAACATTATTTTAAATTAACATTCATTATCTTCACGCGTGAGATAACAGTTCACTTTGGACCGGATCCTAACACCATTATGTCTCCTGAGCAGACTGCTTTTTTTTCTTGAGTGAGGTTATTCAGTATGAGAATGGCAAAATGTAGTCAAATCTTTGACAATTAAAATATATGGTTTAGTCACTATGTATTAGAATAAAGCTGTGTTATTTCCATCAGGAAAACGTGTATTTTTTTCTTTTAAAAATAAATGGTTACATTTTCTTTGAAACGTGAAATAAAAAGTAAGGTACCTTTTTCTTTAGTCTCATGCCTGGAAAAGCTTGCAGCCATTTTAATTCATGCTGCATTCATTGATCTAGCAGTTAAATCATTTAATCACTGTGCAGCTAGTTCGTCTACCTATTGCACTGTTAAAGTGTTCAGTAATACACTTTGGGTTATTGGCTTCTAAATGTCACTTTTGAAAAAAAGCAAAAAAAAAAATCAACCTATGAGCACCCTAGTTCGCTGAGAACATTATAAAGGAAAACACAATGTGAATTCCTGGTCTTATCACTCAAGTCTTTTTTGCTCTGTAAATAGTATAAGTAGAAAAAAGCACATCATAGCAAACAAAGGAAAAAATCTGATTTTGATTTTCTTTGGCAGTTCTTTTAAATACAGAGTTTTGCAACATTAAGTCATCTAATTAGGCAGCAGCTTGTATGAAATATTTTCATAACAGGCATAGTTTGTGAGTGTGAAAATGAAAGCCACATTTTAAAATTATAACCCCAAATAAGTTTCTGAATTTAAATATTACTCTGAAAATGGCATATTCTGTAAATATAATCATGTGAAAGAAAGTGGGAGAAGTTTGTATTTTATGTTAACATCAACTAGAAAATTTAATACCTTAGACCTAAATGCTGCAACTATAGAAACCCCATAACCTAAATACATGAAAAGGGAAATCAGTGTAGCAGCAGCTAATAGGTGGCAGTGAAAAGCCGAGGAAGATGTCGTGATGCTTCTAACTGTCCTGTATTTTCTCAGAGGGAGCTACTCACAAATAAAGCGCCTCTTGGTATGCTATAGGCAAGTATCTTGTCCAGGGAGAGGTGGTAAATTCTTTGGCAGTGATGCACTTGGCGCCAAAGGTTCTTAAAGGGTCACCCATCTGCTTTCCAATTATTTCCCTGTGGAGATGAAAAGGGAAGTTCATGCTCTTGTGAGGTACTCTTTGAGTGCAGGTGGAGCAAGAAAGTCACGTTTCATATGGGGATGGGAACTGTCTTTCCCTCTTGTTCCGTGAAGGCTCCGAATCCAGACATGCCAATTCTGTCTGTTGTTGCCTGCATCCCTTGGCCTGTTTCCTTGTGCTTTCCTGATCTACACAGAAAGCTTCATCAGATGAAAAGTTGGGATCATATTAAGAATCTCTGTGTACCTTCAACAGAGACACTCTAAACAGAAGAGAGGATCAGCTCTTCATCTTACTTAGTGTTTTCTTAATTAGCGGATTTTTCAGTGGTTTCACTCTCAGACCCCTAATAGCTCCTCTGCTTCATTATGTTAGTTTATTACAATTTTGGTACAACTTCCTGTTATACTTTAATCTGGGCATTCTGGGGTGCCATTCCTTTTTTGGAGTAATGTCATGACATACGTACATGAGGAGTTCAACAGTAGAGGAGGAATTTGAGTAAAGGTTTAATGAATGCCATCCCACTGCTGAGTAAGACCTCAGTGAGGCAGTTTTGATAGGGATATGATACATTTGCTCTCCTTCTTTTGGAAGAACACTGAAAGGGCTGCAAACTCCGATGAATGCGCTGTGTCCTCACTGTGTATTTCTTTAGCAGTAAATAGGGAATTCGGTCATGGAAGGCAATTCGGTGAGGTTAAAGAAAGAAAGGTGCTGAAATCAGCAGCATGTCAAAGGAAAATGAGAATTCAGTGACAATAAAAGCAAAGTGTCAGAGTTAATGCAACATACTTTCAGGTTTTGAAGAGCTGAAGATGCCTCTTAAAAGCGGGTTTGGGTGGCTGAATTGAAGTTAAGGAGCTGTCAAAGGACAGGGTGTTAAAGAAGGCTGAAGTCCTGGCAGGAGAGCAAGCAAGCATCCCTTGAGCTCAGCCCCTTCTGGTGGGTGTGGTGACCAGATGATTATCAAACAATACATGAAGTGCAACATTGCAGTGGGTATCAAACCTTTTCACATGTACGTTGCTAAATTTAAGGAACAAAAAGAGCTCTTGACAGCTTGAAATTACAGCCCTGGTTTCCAACGTTTCTTCCGAGTTCCACTGAATTAACGAAATTAACTCAGCTGCCACGCCGGGTGGATGGAGAGCTGCTAGTGAGCCGCTGTCGCAGGAACCCCACATCGGGCAGAAATGCTGATTTACAGTCGCTTTGTCTTGAATTTAAATGCTGACCTTCACTTCCTGCGTCTCAGACTACAGCAGGCTGCAATGGAGGTAGCCTTGAGAAGGTGTTTGCTAATGAGGCTCTAGCAGCTTTGCTAGCTATGCTAGATAATCAGAAAGTGATAGGTGATGGTGTGTTGTGTTTGGAAATTTCATTTTAAGTGTGTATTTATGTACTTACAATTTTGACGCATTCAAGCCATTTGTATGATCTGTTGGTGTTTTCCACAAGAGTAGGGATGTTGCCCTGGCCGAATTCCAGTATGGCTAATTACATTCTGAGTACCTACATTTCTGTAAAGTTTCATCCGGATTTTACTTATGTTGTTTATTTAAATAGTTATGCATATGTACTTGGAAACTTATAAAATAACAGCACAGGATAAAAAAAAGTTAGGAAAATCCCTGCTGCAGATTACTTTTGGTATTTGTGCATTAATAAGTATAGCGTGGCATGATACAGTACAGAAAAAACATGAAGTGGCATATTCAGTAATAGCATCCATAGAAGAGTGGGGTTTCAGAGTTTGTGAAATAGGTTAAGTTGCTGAGTAGTGTGCACTGTTAAACATATGACATATTGTGCAGCAGGAATGGATATATTTCACTGGTAGGAGAAATAATGCTTGTTTGTATCATAGTTAAACTATATATTTTTACAAGGTTATCAGGCATGGGTTTTACATGTGTGTCAACAAGGGAGTGGGAGCCAATTTATGTGGTGATGTCAAAAGACTTAGGCAATCACAGATCTGCACGTGGCAATCATCTGCTAGCACAGAAATGTTTCTCTTCTACATACAAAGGCACATTTTATTTACCACTCAGTCTCTCAGAATCCTGCTTAAATTATAGTAGGAAGCACTTGCTGTTTGTTACTGCAGAGTAAGAGGTAGGTGAAAAAGAACCCAAACCACATCCTGTTGTGGAGAGTTATTTTGCAGAAATATGAACTTCAAAGCTGCAAGCTTGCTATTAAAATTGATTGATATTAATAGTCAATGTTAACCTGGAATGGATTTCCAGAGGAGATCAGAATAATCCAGTATTAGACCACACTCCATAACCATAGCAGTCAAATATTTACAAGAACTGTCGCAGTGTTCTTCCAAAAATAACTTGTCTATTTAGAGATGCTTCATCCACAGTGCATATGTACCCCATTAGACAAAGACATTAGAAGTAGATAGAAAACCAGTTTTCATTTTGAAAATTATTTCAAGAAAAATGCTTCTGACTTGTACTTGTGTGTGAAATCATACCCATCAAGTAGATTGTTCACAAAACCAAGTTTGGGATTTCTTTGGTTTTCTAGAAATGGAAAAAATATTTTGAAGATATCTTAGAATTTACATATTAACACTGGTGTTTCTTATTGTTAGTAGTTCTTTTTACATAACTTCTTTTCTAGTAAAAATAGTAAATAATGTACTATGTACTTATGCAACAGAAAAATCTACGACAATATATGGGCTTCTGGAAACTGCTGTTCTTTTAATTTTGGTTTGTTCAATGGCTTGGCCTTGTTTTTGGAAAGAATTTTTCTGTGTAACCCAGCTGAAATAATTGTACCTATTTCTTCTGTATCAAACCCAGTGAAAATGCCATCACAAGCCCTTGTGACAGCAGCCAACCTGTTGTGTGTGAGTGAAAGGGTTGAAGCCCCATCTGTCAGTGCTCTGAGACAGACAGGTATCTTACCCACTTTCGTGTCTGTCTAGTCAGATTTTTTTTGTCATCTGTGCACTTACTCCTATGGAAAAAAAAAATCAGGAATACTTCAACAAGGAAAGCATCCACATGCTGCACATTATGGGAATAAGATCCATGTGGCATCTTACCTTTTTTTTTTCTTTTCTCCTTCTGTATAATTTATTAAAGCTGTATGGAATATCTGCTTAAGGCTAAAAGAGTTTGAATTCTCACTTAGCTTCATTAAGGTCTTGGGCTTGGTGTTTATTACTTCTGCTTTTATCAAGGCCACTTCCTCAGAGGCTTTTGGAGGAGCCACATATGTTCTTATGAATAACATTCTTTATTTTCTGTCTCAAATCATGGTAGAATTTTACTTTTTAATCAGCAGGTTTTCTTTAAACTCAAAATTTTGTTGCTGGTGTTCTGCCTCTAAAGCAGAATTTGTTATTTTATACTTTTATGTTGTGGGTTGTCTACTTCTATATTCACACATTTAAATGCTTCAGGCTATTCATTGTGTGTTTTCTGGGGGGTTAAACAGTTCAGCCATTTCCACACAGACTGTCGAAGTCAGTTGGAGACTGTGTCAAAATTTGCTATCAGGCTGCTAAGATGAATCTCCCACTGTCACTACAGAGTACTTCTCCAGAGCACAAGACATTGTTAAGAAATAGTTGAGGTACTGGAGGTGATGCTATCTGTCGCTCCATCAGTAGCTTCACCATGTGCTCTTTGTCCTCTTAGAATGGTTTCTATAAAAGACTCCATGCCCTCAGGTGCTTAGTGGCCAGGTGTAGCTGTTGAAGTCACTATTATTAACTGTACTAGTGCACTCAAAATAGAAAAAGAGTTGATTTACCAATAGGCGACTTTTTTAAAAAACCAAATGTTTAGTTCACATAAATATTTTCTGTTTTGATTACTTTGTTCTCCCTCAGAATTTTTTAAATTTATCTGAGTTTTCTTTCTGTGGTTGGGAGGAAACCAAAAGTGGCGCAGTCAGTGCCTTATATACTTACTCATTGCAAAGATAAAAGACCGGTCTTAAGTGAAAGCACATATATGTAGCCCAGTAGTTTGAATATACTTGAAGAATTCATGTCTCAAAGAATTCTGGTTATTGGTAAGCAACCTCTATTTTAGCTGTAAATTTAAACTTTGAACAAAGAACGTGCTTAGACTACGGATGTGCTTATTAGGTTAAAATAAGAACAAGATTTTAATAGGAAAAAATTATCCCAAGACAAAACAGCACATGATCTCATTAGCATTTATGGATTGCTAAACTGCAGTTTAAAAGTCACATTTCTGTCTCAAGAAGTTTTCCACAATAGTCATACAAGCAACATTAAACAGTGTTGTTTTAGTTTGTTTACTTGGGGTCAGATTTTCAGTGATCAGAGTGATTAAAGTTGCAGTTGTCTGCAAAGGCAGCACTAATTAGCTGCAATCGATGTTAGCAGGACTTTGAATAAATGTTGGTTCTGAAAATCTCATCACATATGGACATCATATCTCTTTTCAGACATCTTTGAAAATCCAACCCTTAGGACAGTTTACATCTTTGGTTTTCTTCCAGTGGTTTTCCCTTAGCAGTTCCCCATTTAACTCTGCTCAGGAAGGTCCATCAGTTTAGAACAGCATTTTATAGTAATTTCTGTATCTAAGAGTTTATACTTTTCAGGAGGGATAGATTGACAGAAGAGGCTTGGCCCTGGCTTTCCATGCAGTATTTTACTTCTTTGCTCTAATAACGTAAATAGTTCTTAGGATAATTCCTTTCATCCATAAATGTTTAAGTGCTGCAGAAAAGGGATTAGTGTAATTAGTTTTGCATTTGGAAATGGTAGTGTAGAGATATGCAGTGACTTGCCTGAAGTTAACTAGCACAGGAGGCAACTACCAAGTGAGGAGCCCTGGCACTCAGTCTGCTTCCTTCAGCAAATGGAGTTTCAGAGTGCTTGATCTATCCGCACAAAATAACCAGATGAGAATCTTCTAAATGTAGTGGTTTGGTACTTACGCAGTGTGAGTCATGTTCTGGGATGCTGGCAGTGGTTTTTTGTGATATTTCCGTTTCACATTCAGCTTCGGGGGCTCAGCAGGGGCTTCTGGTCTGGTTGCCATATGAAGTTCATCAGGGGTGACAGGGGAAAGCAGCTTAATGTGCTCATGTTATTTTTGTCTATAGTAGAAATTTGTGATGGGGACTGTTTCTGTATTGCATAAAGTCACCAAAATAGTGCATTGGCTGTAAGCTAACTGGAGGTGCCCAGGACTATTTACAGCAGAATTGCCTGGACAGTGTTAGTTTTTGAGTGTAATTATTTTGATCTCGCGGAGAGCAAAGCATAAAAGCCACTTACCAAACTTCCTAAATTGCACACCCTGTTAATTGTGGTGCTGAAGTTGGGTACCTTCACTAGACCTTCCAGACTCAGCTTTTTGTGTAATGGTTCTCCAACAGTAAAGTGAAAAAAAAACAAAAACAAAAGCCAAAAAAGCCAAACCTTACAAAGTGCTGTGGGCATAAAAACGTTCAAGGCTACAAGATCCTTTGCCAAGATGGTTTGCAGAAAAAACACTAATCACCTTATCCAGCTGCTACTCACCATGGAGTACTTACCGCTCCACTCGCCTTGCTTTCTCAAAATTGACTGTAGAGGAATGTCTGCTGTAGGTACTCTGAGAGCCCTTGGCCCAGTTTGTTTGCTTTTCTCTACCCCATCAACTGAAGTGGATTAGAGAAAACTTTTCAGGCAGGAGAACAGACATGTGGTCAATTTTCCTTAAATTAATTCCTGTAATTTGCTCAGCTGACATTTGTTCCTGATCCCAAAGGCTAGAGACCCTTGCCTCCAAGGATTCAAGTAGCCAACACTACATAGCGGCCCCAAGCTAAGGACAGATTTCTCTTTAGGATTCCTTCTCTTCAGCACAGCAAAGAGGCTCAGGATGCTTAATGTTTTCTTCAAATTTAAAGATTCTCCAGATTCCTTGTAGCAGCATCAGTACTTCTAGTCAGAGCTTGATTTAGAGAAAGAACTGGTATTTGTGGGCCTTACAGGTGTCTTAGATGGGAAGGCATCTGGTTGAAACATACAGGTCTGTTTGCTGAGTCACTGAAAATACCTAATCTTTATTACTTTTATTTACAGTCTGCTTATATTAATAAGCTAGGATTTAGATTTGTTGTGAATTAGATGTTCCCATCGGTGTTCCAACAGAGAGGCTAAAACTGCACTGTTACTTACATTTCCTTCTCCATCTTTAGGCCTGGAGTATCCCATATATTTGAGTAGCTTCATGTCATGCACCAGGAATTCAGTTAATGTGCCTTTGATCAATCCCTGTGGTTCTTATGTTCTCTACAAATATGTCTAGAGGGAGGTGATTGTGGAAGAGAGTAAAAAGCTGCTTAAGCCACGGTATTGGTGTGAGGATGACAGCGCACAGCCAGTCTGGGTAAGTGTGGATTGGAAGCCAGGCTGTAGGATCTAAACGTGAGCATTTCAGATGGAGGAACCTGATATGATATCTATATCACACATCTTGTGTTGTGACTGCTTTGAAGTGTTTACTGTGTAGGGCAAATATAGCCAAACTAGCTCACTCTGTGGCACACTAAACTTCCTATGTGGATATGAGCCAAAACTCCTATACCCTGTGCTTTGGATAGCCAAGGGCTCCCAAAATGGAGGTTGAGACTTGTCTGAGTGTTGAGTGCTAGGCTGGTGTTCGCTGGCTTCGGCGACCCTTGTTGACTGGTTTCTTCCAAATCCAGTGGATCTGAGTTTATTCAGCCCTCATGGCGCTGGCATGGCCCTGCTGCCTGGTGCATGACTGGCAGCCTCTCCAGAACTGTACCTGAAATACTGTGAGCCGGGAGCTGTGGCTGCCCGCCATGGGCTGGGGAGAATAACTCATCAGGTTTCTGCAATGATTTACCAGTCTCAATTTCGTGCTTGTAACGGATTCTGAATATACTTCTCTGTGGCATGGTTTCCTCCCTGTAAAGTAGCAGCATCAGCACTTTGCTGTATTACAAGGCATTTTGGAGTATAAATTAGAAGGGGAACAGTTGCTAAGGCATACACTTCCATTTCATTCTGTGAACAGGTCTGCTTCTAAGGAAGAAAGAGATAAAGATAATATGCCGATACTTCTAGCACTAGAAGAATAGAAAATTAGAAGTAAGAAGGGACGAGATGGTGAGAAAGTGGTATTGATAACAGGCGCAAAAGCACAAGGGAAGGCAGATTTAATATGCTAAATTGTTTAATAGCTCAGTAAAAATGGCTGGCACTTCAAGTTGCTGGCACCCCCATAGTAGCAAGAAATGGAATTGTGCTTCGGTCCTAGAAATAGTGAAAAACACTTGCTTCTATAATATTCTGATTAGTTTTAAAGAAAGTGTTACAATAAAACTAGCAAATTTTGTACTTGGTAACTACATTAATGTTACTTTGAAACTGAGAAGCTGCTTATAACTTGGGAAGGAATGTCATGAGAAGTTGCATCATTTTCCTCAAGAGAAATATCTTCCCTTAAAATCTTCACCGGGAGACAACTAATCTTGCTAGTAATTCTCTTACCAGCTCTGTAGTGCTATTTTTTCATTCAGAGTGAATGTCTCAACTCTGGGAAGAGTGAAATGGGTTTCAATTTACATTTGCTCATAGCCCATTTTTTACTTTTTGCTGTGACATCAGAAGTTCTGTTGTCATCAACGAGCTGAGGCATTCACTGAGCTGCCCTCAGAGCTTTTGAGAGAACTGAGTATTATTACAGAATTTGTCTGGTTTCAGGCTTCAGCTCAGAGGGTGCTTGTGCTGTTGATCGAGTTCTATGCTTGGAAACACCCTCTTGGATTTCTTTCTTAGTATAATTAAACAGGAATGTTCACTCACTGAATCTGAGTGTTCACTCATGGAATTAATATCCATAGTTCAAGAGTGACTGGAGAGTTCAGTAATCAGCCCATGAGCATGTTGGCAATTTTTCCATTTTTCAAAAAATGTAGACGATTTATGAAATCTCAAGAAAATAGAAATTTTTTGACTGGTTAAGGAACATTCCTGATGTCACAGCACGCCTGTAGCGCTGCCAGGAAGGTTGTTTGGACATACCTGCAGGACAAACCTTCTTAAACAAATTTCTCTGCTATGCTGTTGAAGCTGGCTGTCTCAACTGGCCGCGCATTGTCATTTCTGCTTAAAAAAGATGGGAGTGGCTCATGTGACAGGAGACTTAGTACCAGAATAGTCAATGCAATCTTCCTGCAGCTCAGCTTTTCTATTTCTTGGACTTTTAGCCGAGTCTTCCAGAGGGCTTATCAGGTCAGGCAGTCTGTTTTAATTCTTTCTCAAAAAAAATAGTTGCACAGATTTTACACAAGCTTTTCCTTTTTTAAAGAAAAACAACAGAAAGCAGACTGATAAGAAAACTTTCTTGTCTAGGATCATAAATTATTTAAAATACTGATTTATTTTTTTTTAAATTGAGTACATGGAGACAATATAATTACCTCTCACATTTCCTCATGTAGCTTACTTGAAACAGCAGCTAAACACTCCCAATAAAAGAACCATTGCATTTTGAAAAAATGATATTTGCTTTCCAATATGTAATTCTGTTGCTTGCTTTCTTCGAACTGTTAGCTGTGGCCAATTAAAAACGTAAATCAGTTTATTTTTTATGCCTTCTAATTAGCATTTTCATGTTCACTATATGCACTAAACTTTCAAAGCAATTTTGGGGTGATTTAAAAGAATATTTGAAATTTATGGATTGGTACTGCGTTTTACAAAATCGTTGGGCTTTTTGAGATGTGGGCAAATGGGAAATAAACGGCAATAAAGACCTTCAAGAAAATCGGGCAGAGCATGGATGAAACATCTCATATCCCTTTCCCACGACTGCAGGAAACAAGATATAAGAAGGAGAGGGGAGAATGTCAGGGAGGTGGCCTATAATCCATGAAAATTTATAGCAATTCAGTTGGAAAATGGAGAAGGCTCTTTATGTGGGAAAATCACTAAAATAAACTGAATTCAGCAGAGAAGTACTCAGATCCTGTGGCTAAGGAGAAGAGCAGTGAGCAGGTCATGAATGTGGGAGAAATAGAATTGAGGGTACCAAAACTGAATCAATGTGATGAATTATATGAAGGAAATAAAGTGCCTTGATGTTTCCCTTGTTCTTTGTCTTCTTGTTTTTTGAAAATAAGGATTTGCAGAAAAATATGTAATTGAGTGAAAGAGAAATTCAGCATTTTTTTAATTATGAGAGAAAAAAAATTAGGACGTCTACTACTCCTTCTTGGATGAGACCCAGAGAAGGCAAAGCTGTTGTTTAGGATTCTGAATATCTTTATCCCGTTTTCAATTGAAGTAGTTGCACACCTTGTAACATCCCAAAATGGGTAGGAAGGCATTTTGTAGTATGAGATACATTTTAGCTGTTACTGACTACTTTCATTTCATAATTACTGAAAAATCTATGTGTCTTCCAACTAGCTGCCCCATACCAAACAGATTTTTTTCTTCAAGAAAAACAATTGAGTGTCTCAAATTTTTGTTCACTTGTTATTTATCATATAAATGATAAGTCCAATGCAAAATGATTATAATTCTTCACGCCATTATATTATTTCTTGTTTCACCGTCTGCTACCTCCTGTGCAATAAAAGTGCAGTCTCTTTGTAATACAGTTTGGATTTTGTTTTTTTTTTTTTAAATTGAGCGATTCAAAGATGCTACATGAGGGAGAAGCAATTTATGTGATGTGGCTACATTCTTAAGCTGTAACAATGATAAATTAGTAACATTGCTTTAGGAGTTTGCAGTCATTTTGCTTTTGATACAATTTGAAGAACTGTATTGCTTAAACTTGTTTTGTTCTTCACATACCTTAGAAATTTAATAGTATGGTTCCGTATAGATTCTTGACTGCATTATGGTTAGATCTGTTCCTTAGACTAGTTTACTGGAATATATTAATGTATAGATATCTAACGTAATTTATTTCCTTGGCAGTGCTGTACATTTGTATTTGATTGATATTTGCAAAGCCAAAATCTTATAATAAATAATAGAACTAAACTATTTGCATAGCTTTCTTTTTGATCTTTGTTTTCCTATCAGCATAAACATTACTGCAGGCTCCTGGGCTGGTACCTGTGGTAAATGCATGTTTGACGTTCTGTATTTCTGTTCCATCTTATCTGTCTGTTTATCAGCCATGTAGTCCAGCGTCTCTTCCAGAACGTGCTTATTCATAAAAGCTATTGGCTGTTGTCAGGATTGAGACTGGAGGGCTGTAGGCAGTAATGAGATGTGAAACTTGGAACTCATATCTTTAAGACATCCATCTACTTGATTTGCTGCTGTGCTGAAAAGATTGTTTATTCATCTTGGTTATTTTGAAATGTGTTTCTTTTAGTTGATTTTTAGAAGAGAGACTATAACTGGAGCAGAGAATTGAACTGAAACTCTACTTCTCTTAAAATATAATAATTTAGAATTCATGTCAGAACTTTAGATCTATGTATTTTTCCCGTATGCAGCTTTCAAAATAATTTCTGTAATCCCTGGGATAAAGCTCTGGTGCAGGATTATTTCTGACTCATGATGGCAGAGTAAGGGAGGAGAGATGGAGCTTGGAGAGTTGTCTTTGCTATTTACAGATCTTGGACAAGCCCTTTAACCTTTCAAAAAACTCAACACCCACAGCTTTAGATTGTGGACAGGCATTTGAAGTTCTTTAGAAGATCTTACAGAAAAATCAACTTCTGTAGCATGTTAGGAATTACACTAGAGAAAATTTGTTACTCAGTCACCTGGTCTTAGTATCTTCTTGAAGGGTTATCTATGAGCTTTGGAAATTAAATATTTTTCTGAGGCTTGGATAATATTTAGTACCCTGGAGCTCTGTATCCTATGACAAGTCTGGACTATTCAGTGTACTGGTCAAATACATTCATTTATGGTTTGAGCTGTGGGATTTTGCTATGGAATCAACTTGTGGACATGAGCCAGTGGAGGATAAAGTTTTCTCCTCCAGAATTAGCCTGAATCATCCCATAAAATTTTTCTGTTGCCAGTTTCTACCTCTGTGCAGCTCCTGCCACCATCCCACCATCCCGCTGGTTTGTGAGCACAGTGGTGCCAGGCTGTCTCCTGTGAAAACACTTCCCAATCCTGCGCTCATGGGCATCTGTCTGAGGAGCTCTCTCCCTCTCAGGCCCTGACCTTATGGGGCCTCTTCTTGGCCAGGCTCATGTGAACAAGGGCTTTTCTCGTTGTCTTTATGCTCCTGTGTGGTGGTGGGGGGCATCTCCACTCACACTGGTCTGGACATTCCAGCTTCCGTCCTGGGGTCATTCAAAACCACTGGGAGTGATTTCCTCTGCTTTCTTACCGTGCCATTGTGAGAATTGTCACCTGCATTTGAAATGTTATGAATGAAGGCCATTTACATTTTTGCCTTTAACTATGTATTTAAAGTATTGAAAAGTTCATAAGCTCTTTAACTAATACAGAGCTTTGTGTTAGTAATTAAAAAAATGAGTGGTGGCAGTTTTCATCAGAGCTGAGGGTCACTGGAGGCATAATGTATTAAGAAAATGTAGCACATAATTTCCTTTCTCCAGATTCTTTTGTGACAATTGAAATAGGTATGGTTTTTTTAAAATTCCTGTATTTTGTAAGAGCTTTGCTTTCTACAGTCAGTACAATTAAAAGAAGAAAAACCACTGTAATTTTATTTCTTGCTTCTATAGGGATGAAAAAAAATTTAACTCCAGGTACAAACTAATAGTCAGTATCACAGTGATGAATGTTTATTCACCGGAGGTTTTTATAGTGTACATAGTGTACAGAGTTAGTTACTCTGGCCTAGTATGATCTTAAGCTTTTATATTTAGTGGGTAAGTGTGGCACACGGACATTTGGTCTCTAACCTTAGGGAGTGTGCAGCTATCTTGGATTTGAGGGTTTGTGTCATGTTAGAATAAATACTTAATTATTTGTGCAAGTGGCGGCACTCCAGCAGGGCAGCTGAGCACTTCCAGCCTGGGCTGTCCATCAGCTGCTCCAGTTTTGGTGTGGACCAGCTCCTTGCAATGGAGGGTGGTGCTTAGCATTCCTGAATCCCTGGTGAACCACGCTGTACTCACGAGAGCTGGTGAATCACACCTTTCTAGCCCAAGTATTAAAAGATCCTACCTTAACTTCCATAAATGACTGGAAATACTAAGGCAGAGATGTCACAAATATTTGTTTTGGGTTGTACATCTGCTGGTTACCCTACAGTGGTCCATAAATGGTTGCACAGAACTTAGGTGCACATTCACAATGGTTAATCACTGTGTAGGGTCTTGGCAGTAGGATAATTCAATTATTAAAACTAAAAGTACTTGAAGGTTTTTTTATAAAAAATCTCACCATGTTTAGCAGCACTGGTACACACCTACCTACCCCTGAAATGGGGCCTCAGCTCCCACTCTTCCAGCATCCTCCCCAAGTATGGATAATTATGAAAACTCTGCTGACCTTTCTGACACTAGAGTTTAAATGGGTTCTTAAAATACACTCTGTCCTCACTTTCTTGTTTTAAAACATTAGCTTGTTAACAGACTTCTGCCATTCTGTTACATTTTTAATGTAAGGCCAATAATATTTGTTTAAATTCATCACATGTAAAGACACTGTGCTGGTGATGTGTTTAGCTTGGCTTTGCTTATACAGAATATTTGTGTGTAAACATGGCAGATACTGTTTTCCAGTGTTCTTTTTTGTCTGCAGTACTTCAAAGAGTCCCTTGTATCATTTCATATATCACTTAGTCATAAACCCTCTGAATATACATTGTGAGAGCCTCAGAAAAGTGTTAATTGTATTCCACTGCAGTGGTAGCCAGAAGGTCAGGATCTAAAATAAATGTATTTCTGAATAATTTGAATTTTGTATCAAGGTTGATTTTTCATGGTTACTACTCAGAGTAGCATGCTAATTTATGGCTAACATATTACATATTTTTCCTGTAAAAACAAGGAGGTCTTTCCCTTCTCACAGATCTAGGCATGCTATCTAAACATTTCTGCAGTAGAAATAATTAAATGTGTTGGTAGATTCTTGGACTCATCTCAAATGTGTGCAGAAACTCTACAAAATTGAGAAAAACTTTGTTTTGAAAGGAATCAACTGAGATTTTTAGGTGAGATTCATAAGGTTTTATTGTTATTATCAATATGTACATCCGAAAGCATTTAGAAAAAATATGTAATTTATTTCTTTAAGGAAGATGTGTATTAGGTGCCTTGCAATACATTCTTATTCCTCACTGGTGAACAGTTGAGTATAATTATCTTTGGATTAATCAGTTTTTGAAGTCTTTTCCAGTGATAATGTATAGAGAGGATTAAGAGAGAGATTACCAAAGCATTAGGACTTTTTTGTTGTTGTTTTTAAGAAGGAATCCTTGCCTTAAGTCAATTAAAAAATTATTTCCTTGTAAGAAACTGTTGAGCAAAAAAAAATAATAATAAAATCACCTATGGCAGGGTCTGTGTGTCCTGGAGCTTGAGAGGGAGATGTGCAAGCAGTGAGGTGCTATTTTGGTTATGCACCTTCTTTTCTAACTCCTCCTTTCCTTGTTAGTGGTAAGGCAGTGTTGTCTTTTTACCATAAGAAATTTTGAAGTTCCTTTTCTTTGTTTTTCTCTGTTAGATGAGCAGCAATAAAGGAGAGGAATAACATCCCTTCTCACATCCTCTGCTACCATTTTTCACTGGGGAATAGCTTTGTTTTCTTCGTGCTCATTTTTCATAGGTATTAACTTGCTCCATCGTATTCTCTACTTTGACCTTTATTTTATGTTTTGCTTTGGATATCATCAGAGTGATGGTACAATTTAAATACAGTTCTGTAAGGTTATTTTAATTGAATGTTTGAGTAACTCTGCCTCTGTAATGACTGAAATTACCTTGATCTGTAGCTTGGAAAGACTGTCCTATGTATGATTTCATAATTAAAAAAATGAAATAATACAATGTTCTATTGAACAGATCTGAGATCACAGTTCATTTGCTTTTGGCTTTAGGGAACCGAAAGTACAGCCACGCCCTGAATTCCTGCTGGTGAAAGGCTTCTCCCAAGCCTCCATTTACACCCAAAATGGTATGTGCCATAGTTCAGCCCTGGGAGTCACAAGCTAACCTTCTCCTGCAGGAATCTGCTTTCGAGTAGGTCAGAGAAGCCTGCGTGGATAGTGTTAGGTAGCTCTGTAATACCTGCATTTCCTTCATGGCTTCCGTGTTTCTTGTCTGGGATGTTGGGGTTTTTTCTCATTTCAGATTTATTGGAGAGGCTGGAGAATACAGGGTTGAGAATGGCTTAGACCATGATCTAAGATGAGAATAGTTTCACTTAATAGTGAACTTAATAGTTCACCACTGCTCTCGGGTACCTTGGTATTGGTGTCCCAGTGTGGAGCCTGTTCTGGAGTTTGCAGTTTGTCTTTATTTGCTTAACAGAAAGAAGTTCTGCTTATCTAAGCCATTTTTGCTGGCATGTTTGCATCCATGGCTGCATATAAGAAGGAACAAGCCTGCCATTTTCATTACACTTCCAAAGTGGAAAAAGATTCCATTACAGATCAGTTTTTATTATATCCGTCCAAGAGTCATGTTCTGCTTGTATCAAGGAAATACCACCTGCTAAGTGACATAGGGTACTCATGCAAAAACTCTGTATGTGAGTCCTAAAACCCATAAAGGTGGAAACAAAGAGCAATCTGTCATTTGAGACATCAACCAAGACTGATTTTTTCCAAATGTCCATTAGACTTTGTTTTGAAACGTAGCTGGTTTTAAGAGTGACCCTTATTCCTGGTCTATAACTCATCACGTGTGACAAGTGGAAGAGGAAGGGAATGTCCTTTACGTGAGATTTGCCCATGGGTCTGGCCAGAACCTAGAGACCCAGCCACGATGGTTAGCAAAAGGCAATATTTGAGCTGGGTCATAGACCTTGAAAAGGCAGTCATAAATCATAATTAAGGTTTTTTGTTTACTTGATGGTGTAACTCTTCAGAGAATGGAGACTGAAATTGTTTACCAAAGCCCATTTTTTTTGTGTTCAGAGAAGTGTTTAGGAAACCTCAACCAGGGTTTATTAAGCATATCTGTGGGAGACAAAACCAGAATTGTTGGTCTCCAAGCAGCAAGTGACATTGACAGGCTAACTGGTGTGGTCAGAAAGGATATTTAATTTCAAAGGATAAACTACAGGATGCTTTTTTTTGTTTATCTGAAGTCAAGCTTATCTAGTTTATGCCTTATCTAGTTTAATGTATGAGAACTGTAAATTCAGCTACGTTAAGCAAACAATTTATTTTGGTATAATTCCATTTTCTCTTTGTTTTAATAAATTTTGTGTTTGTTAGGATTACTGTTGTGTACTTAATTTAATACAGATGTCTTCAAAGAGTAAAGAAAAATCCATAACTCTTAAAGAGAATAGCTGGAGGGGAAAAAATGTCTCTGGAACTCCTTTTCATTCCTCTGTGGTCCTGCCGGAGGGGTTTGGATTAAAGGATTGTATCAGGAAGTCATCTTGCTGCAGTTGGTAACCATAAGAGAGAGACCAAAAACCAAGGAGATAAAGACAATGTTTTCAGTTATAACATTGAAATTTTAAAATTTTCAAAGTCCTATAAAGTATAGAAGTATAAATACGATAAAGAGGAGTGATAGGTCCTGTCTGTGAGGTGATGGGGTGGGATGGATGTGTATTCTGTGTGTTTTGGAAATGAAATAGTAAAAAAAATTAGTTTTGAGATATCTAATAATATGAAATAAGAGGTGAAAAAATCAGGCAGTGTTTCTTTCTTCTTTTTCAGCTTCATAAAACAAGATCAATAAATCAGATATTTACTAGTAAGGTACAATTTTATAAGGTATAAATAATGTTTTGGACAGTGGGCATTTAACCTGTAGAATACCATGGAGGTCATATAGTTAAATATAGTGGTTTAATTTTCAAAAAGGGATTTGATGATATAAAGTCTAATAACAGTGGCAGCAAAGCATGCCTAGAGAAGGGTAATCAAATCTCATGATTTAAGACATAAGTGCATTACCTGCAGCATCTGGAAAGGCCTCGTTCCTCTCTGTCACCTGCAAAGCTCTCTGCAATTAGTAAGGTTCATTCTGATTATCTGTAGTGCCTAATTTCTTTGAAGCATTGCTCCTAGCAGTTGTTAGGGGTAGGATGCAGTCTCTTCTGTATGTCATCATATCATATCAAATGCTCGCTCAGAACAGCGTCCGGCTTCCCTGTACTGCTGCTGCGTTGGATGGCACCGGCATGGGCTGAAACAAAAGATCCTGGCGACGTGGTGCTCTGAAGGCACAAAATTGCCTGAGCCAACATCAAATAGAAGTGAACTTGAACGGTTTTTGCACATTACTTTGAGAATTAATTCAACTCTTTTGTAAAAATTGGTTGTTATAGTTTATGCAAAAAAACCGCCATCTCTTACAAGCAGCAGTAAGATAATTGAATGCATGAAGTAGGCAATTTCTTTTGACATAAAAATAGAAGTGTATTTTATATCTGATAAGCTTTAGCTTTAGCTTTTTATTTCTGTGGTTTGCTCTAAATAACTACTGGTTAAAATATTTTTATTTGAAGCGCACTATGAGAAGTATTATACAGAGTTAAATCCTGTGTGAGGTCCTCCTTTGTAAGCAAAACCCATAGGAATGAATTTAGATGCAGTTTCCTCTTAGTCAGGAAATTAGGAAAGAGTTACATGTTTCAGCAGGTAGAAGAACATTGTATTAACCCTTTACAAATCAAAGGAAGAGCTAAAGATGGCTGCCGAGGCTGAAGGCTTGAATTGCAGTGTCAGATGACTCCTGTGAAGTCCTGGGTGACTCCTCCAAAGCGCAGTCCTGGAAGGGACCGGGGCATGGCCTGTGAGCAGGTTCGCTGGGCCCTGGGATGTAGTTCCACATACAGCTGCTCTGGGAACGGAGCTTGAAACCTGGGTTTCAGCAGTTTACAATTTATTTTGCATTCTATTTTATAACTTTCTGTGGAGACCATAAAAGTGAAGGTCAAATTGAAGGAATAAAGGAAGGTGTTTATTTTAAATTATTGAGGACAAAGACATCAGGATGGAAATTTTTTACTGCCTTTATGTTTGCAGCTTCTTTTTATTGAACTTGTTAAACTGTTTGGAGGTAATCAGAAAATGCATGTAGGAATCAAGCTCAGACCAACCAAATAAATTTGATTAACTGAGTGCTGATAAAGACAGGAGGGTTCCAGTAGTGATATGATATAGAGGACAAAGGCCACAACATTATAAAAAGGGATGAAAAATTTGTACTTTACTTTAAATGAAGGTACCATTGATCTGAAATAAACAACCTTGTGACCTAGGAGTCAAAGTTAGAGAAAGTTAGCCTCTTGAAATAACTAACGATATTAATTTTCTTTTCTAGCTCAGTTTCTACGTGATCAAAGTATTGTTGTAAAACACTGAATAAAATTCTGCAGTTATGCTTTTGCAGTTTCATTTTGTCTGGATAGATAGCCACATTTATTAAAAGCACACTTCTTACAAGAAAAATTAAAAAGTGTCTTGCACTGCACTTTTTCTTAATTAAAAACTCAATCTGACAAGAAAAAAAAATTCAAAATATACAGTATTCCCATTGAAAATTATTGTATATATCTGACATTGTCATTAATCACCCTTTTTACTAGAATTGCAATGATATTACTTGGGTTATAAAGGAAATATCCCTGGCTTTGTTTGGGGTTTTTTTAAGAAAAATTGCAGTTATTTAAGCCTTTCTCAGTGAAAAACACAACTGCACATTTTTTTTTCTTCAGGCAGATGGGGAAAGTAAGATATCATCGGTTATTCAAAAATGTCCATATGGAAAATGAAAACATATTGATGAAATTTTTCATCCAAAAAAGGCAAAGTAGCAGAAAAATCAATAATATGCTGGCTAGAGCCCTTAGCTGAGATGTAAGAAATTCAGTTGTAAGCACGACCTTATACCAGGCAAGTGTAGGTAGGCACTGGTTAAAACAGGCAGTCTGAGTGCAGTGTCGGGGGGATTTAAATCCAGCCACATGAACTTCTCATCCTAATCTCACTTTATCTTCCCTGTGGAGAAATGGTTAATTTTAGGGCTTAATTCATCTGACCTATTTGCAATGTCTGCTTCACAACAAGATGAATTGTAGCCTTGAGTAGATCATGTCAAGTGTGAAGGGAGCGTGGAGTGATTAGCTCAGGAATAGACGTCGGCATTCAATCCGTTTTTCCAGCCTCTCACGTTGGAGGCTGCGTTAACAGAAGGACAGAGCTGCAGGAGGACTCTGGCTGTGGGGCTGGAGCTTCAGCACCCAGCACCTGCAGTGCCTGATGCTCCAGGTGAGCCCAGGGGATCTCAGATACATTCCCACTCGTCTGCTGCTGTCTTTCCACAAACCATCTTGGGACCCATAAAACAACATTTTTCGAAGGAGAGAGCTTTATGGGAAAACTTGCAGCTCAGTGTTCATTTCTGCTCCAGTGTGGCTGCTTCACTGAAGGGATCATAAAACACTTGGACTAGAAGGAGGGAGCACACAGGCATTCAGCAGCCTTGCCAAAAGTAGAATAAACATTTCTTGATCTGGGGAGATGAAGTTTCAAATGTCCTCCTCTGAGTGACCACATTATGGAAAGAATATCAGTTTTGTTTGTCAGTGTTATTTCCTGTCCTCGAGTTGCTTAATATGCTCTCATTTTTGCAACATAGCTCATAGGGAAAGGAATTCTTGGTGTAGTGGTTCTCCTCTTTACATCAGAAATCTGCTCTTTGGAGAAAGCTAAAACTCCAACAAACATGCAGGGGCTGAAAATGCCTAGCTAAACATTTCAGCAGGTTGAGATAAAAAAGGGGTTTTGTCTGTAAGGAAGGTTTGCATGTTTCCTGTTTCAAGTGAGCTGAACACACTGCTGTGCAAAAGGGGGTTTTACTAAAGCTTTTACATTTTTTTGCTTTGAAAACCAGATTTTCAGCCTTTCCAGCACATTTTAGGGGTAAAGAGCTTCTTTCTTCTCTGAACAGGTTAGGTAACTTTTGTTGGCCACATTTTTTTCTCAAGTAATTATGCTTTAGGGGCCCTGTGTTACATTTTTTTCTGCCTGGAATTGCTTTTAGAGCAACTGGAAGTACTGCTGAATGGGGTTGCTTGGTGCTTTGCCTTCTCTGTTCTTTCCTCAAATGCTTATACTTCACTTAAATGCTGCCTATTTGTCTGGTACCATAGAAAACCTTATATGCTGTCATGTGTTGGACTTTTTGCCTAGCACTGAATTTATTTTTCTGTGTGGAAAGTCCTAGTAAGAAAATACGGTAGTTGTTTAACCTGTATACAACAGCTGAAAGACTATTTGTAGTAAGTATAAGTAAGATAGTGTATTCAAACCAGGTAGGACAAAGAAGGGGATAAGAAATGGAAGTGCAAATGAAACTGCCTATTTTTTTTATTTTTTTTTTTTTTTTCTTTGTCATCCTCTTGTGGTATTATGTAGATCCCCAGCCAGATGGCTACTGGCTATAAGCTGTGTGTGGATTCACAGGATTTTAACTCCTCTGTTGGTTTCCCATCTGTCATAAACTCAAAAGCTGCAATCCAGAGACTGACATGAGTGTCAGTGTCTTCTTTAGCACACCAAAACCATTATGGCTCGAAGGCTGCAGTAAGAGCACAAATGAAGACAGGATGTCTGGTTTAACAACCATGCTGCTAGACTGGACAGTAAAATTTCTTGCAGTTGGTTTAACATAGTGCTTTAAATTAGTTTGATCACTATGGTGGCAGCAATCTCCAACAAACACTACCTGAAAAGTCTTCTCAAAAGGAGCCTTTTTCTGTTATTGGAAGTCATCAAAGATTGTAAACCCACAGTTGATTTCAGTAGGAAATCTCATGTCTAAAAATATGTAACAGAATATTTGCAACAGAAAAAAAGGTGGCAAAAATCAGAATCTCTCTGCTCTGGTGGAACGTATGTGAAGTGTTTAAAAACAATACCTTTCTTGTCTCTCTTCAGTTTAAAATGACCAGTTTAGTACCCCGTACATTTTCCTTCAGCATGTCATCACTTGGATGAACACATTCTGTTTCTATTAATGAAGGTAGAAACAGTGAAAAACATCTTAGGTTTCATGGTATAGGGTAGAGTAAGGCATTGGTTACTTTGTGGTCACCTACCAGGACCCCAGCGTCGCTGCAAAAAAGAAACCTTGCTCCTCAGTGTAAAAGAAGCTCTCATTGTCTTGCTTTATGTCTTGTCACAAAAAGCAGCATGAAAAATTAAATTAAATCTCTAGGAAAAAGATATGAACAAGTGAGGAATAGGGTCTGAGAACACTCTAGAAACCATTTTAGAAGGAATTTTAGCATGGAAGTGTATCAAAGAGAAGCAGCCATATAAGCCTGTAAGAAAATCACTACTATTATGAAGTCCTCCCATACTTAGACTTGGTGTTCTTCATTAATGGATTTGATTTCCATTAGAAGAAAAGTTACACCCCTGTGGGAAAATAACCACTTTTCTAAGGAGTAGCTGTCTGAAATCAAGGAATCTAGTAATCCAGCTTCAAAAACCCTGTCAGGAGCAAATTACCCTCTCCATTTCCACTTTGTATTCAGTCCTGTAGGACAGGGAGCAGTTTAAGAGGATGATGAAGTGTTAGACTGTGTTTCAGATGGCTTCTAGTGCTTGGTGAAGTAGCACCAAGTTAAATGCCCCATTCAGCATCAGGCATTGCAACTGGAGTCATTCCAGGCAGGTGCTTCAGCAGCACGGTGGACTCCAGGTCTTTTGCCTAGGTTGAAAGAACACCACATGATAAAATACAATATTGATTGGAAAGATTGCCAGAACTCCAGTATTTTTATTTCCTGCAGAATAGTGTATTGTAAATCCAAATTCCAAGTCAACAGGTTTGGCCTTTATGATAACACCAAAATGTGTTATATATTCTTGCAGTTCATTTTCTTTGCATTACACAGAAAAGATTTTCGCAGAAATCGCAACAGGAGGTTGTATTTCATGAATGACATTTTCTGAAATTTAGGAGAAGCTGATTGTAGGATTAGTTTGTCTGGGCGTTTAGGCAATCCTTTAGGAATTTCCCACACCCTGTAGGGCTAAGTCCAGGTGTCAGAGCTTCCTATCATTCATCTGCATTCTGGTTAAAGGAGTAAAATAAAACCCCAGCCAAATACTGGCAGTAGTGAAAACTGAAATAATCTGGAAAATGAAGTCCTAGTTTTGCTGACAAAGTTACTAATCCCAAGTTTCAGTGTCTGAAGGAAATAGCTGAGAACAGAACAGTATGATCCTGCTGCCTTTAATAAACCTCAGCCCCAGATAATGATAGAGCAGGAAGAGCTCGTGAGTGTTCAGGAAGTAATGTCCTCCCCAAAGGGCCTTTGTAATCTGCTCTGTGTCAACGACATCACCATCATCAGTGCTTGAAGAAATAGGTTTCAGATGCACCCACCAGAGGAGGCACAGAACATCATTCTGCAAGTGGAAAGCGCTGTAGTCCCAGAGCAGCACTGGGCTCTTTGTAGCTCCAGCATATGCCATGGACTAGCATATGAATATAATAGCAAGCCGCTGGTCAAAGCATTAAATTTACTAAAGAAATGGCACAGAACAGATATAACATGCAAGAATCAGGCTGATGGGAATGGGATTTTCAGGAAAAAAAATGGGTAATTCCATTCACCCGCAACCGGTCCTTGAGAAACCTTTAGGAGAATTCTCTGCATTAAAAAATAAAGACAAGTAAGATGGTTTCAGGTAAGAGAAGATGAGAAAAAGGAGTTGGAATCATCTGGAAGTTATAGGTAATAGAAAGTACATAAAAAGAGATGACACCAGAACTCCCACCAAGGTCTTTGAAACAGCTCAACAAATTTGAGAGTGCAGTCCCGGATTAGAGTGTTGGGAAAAACTCTGTGCCAGAAAAAGCCATTTCCCAACCTCTGCCACCCGATGAGCCATACCAAGAGCTGGTTATAAAGTTAAGTGGTATATTTTCCCCCTGCCTCTTTTAAAGAGCACATAGGAAGGACATACCAACCTGAAATGGTAGGTTGAAGTTTTCTTGATATCAGCTATTACCAGGTTTGCTGAGAAACTGTTGTTATCTGTAATTGCAACATATTTCCATCATCTGCTCTGATCTTTGGAAGATCTTTGAGTAATGTTTTGACTTTTAAGCTTTCTCTTTAGAAAGCTAATGGTTTTGAAACTTATTTTCTTCATTTTTTCCATTTGTTAACTTTTGCAGCAAAGATAAAAAGAAAAGGATCATGATTATGCTCAGCTGTTTTCCACTTCAGGTTTTGTTTAGTTATGAATGCAGTTGTTTTTCACTGTATATTGGTTTTCATGAAAACTGCTGTTCTCACATGTCTGTAAACTGTCCTCTAGGCAAGCTTTGTCCTTGTCCAGACACGAACATTTTGGGGGGAGAGCTGAGGCAATCTGAAGTAAGAAAGTGCAAACTTAATAAATTACCTACTTTTGAGGTATTAAAAAAAAAATAGAAATAAAAACTGTCCTTAGACATGGATAGGGATTAAGGCTTCACTAGAAAGTGATGATGGAGTTAAGTTTGGGGCAGGATGAGAGGAAAGCTGTGTAGGAATGCGTGTAATTAGTGAGTTTGGGTATTGCCTATGAAGGAGAGAACATATGCTGCAAATATACATCAGATTGTACTCTTAAGACAGATGTCTTTGCCCAACCTAGGAAATAAATTCTCTAAAAAACATAGAAGAGAAAGCTAAACAAGGTGAGCACTAGGGGAAAGGCTTCCATTTCCGCAATGCATTGTTCTTTCTCGTGATGAACTGTCCTACAGCTGGGAGAGCGTTTCAGGCCCATTATTTCTGATATTCACCTTGAATTTCAGAAGCAGGATCTAAAGCTCAGATTTTACAATTTGATCCTCTCTCTGCCTGAAAGTTTCTTTTGATTAATGCTGGAGAAGCCTGTAAGCTTTGGCAGTGTTTTTCTTAGGCTCATCTTACCTGCGTTACAGATCAATGTGTTCCAATGCTCTGAGTGTATTTCTGAAAGTTTCCAAGGGTAAGCTCAGGTGTATTGGCCTTGAAGGAGCTTTAGTTTCGAAACCTTAGTTGGTTCAGAATTGTGCTTGTTTTCTTTATATAGTATCAGCTTTCCCAGAGATGACTGTTGACAAGAGAAAGTCTCCTCTGAGCTAATGTTGCTTGTGGCCTGATTGCTGGAGAAAAGTGGTCATGCCTGCATAACATGCTCACTTTTAAAATAATTCAATATCTGAGCAGTTTTAGAAGTTCTGTAGCTGTGCTTTTATTTATAGAGAGGGAGAGGCCAAAAAGAAGAGCTTTGAAAGAAACAAGTTCAGGCAGGCTTTGTTTTTGTTATGGAGCAACAAAAATTGATTCAGCTGCCTTTTGTCAATAAAAATGCAGCCTGGTAGAGGAATAGTTGTTACAAACATCTAAGGTTTAGGTCCTGTTGCTACCTCCAGAATCACAATTTGTAGTTTAAAGATAGTGTCAGTTGTGTGTAGTTCAGAGACAGAGAAAAAAAACCGAGCAATGTGGAATCTCACATTAAATTGGAAAAAAAGTCAGTGTCGGGTCTGTGTTATACCATACAGCTTACATAATCTGCAATGAATTTATCTTTTTCATGATTTAGTACTTTTCCATACATTCATAATTCTTTGACCTGGAAAATGTATCTCTCTTTCTCACTGTTTAGTGTGAAACTGACCTTATGCAGAATTACATTCCATGCTAATACACCATGAAAAATCATTTATTTATTTATGTCATCATACCTTATTTATTATACCTTACTTACTGACAGAGAAATTTACTGCATCAGTTCAGTTGAGGCTTACAGAACAACCAAGCTCCTTAGCTTTCAGAGCAGAAAGGAAGATGATGATCAAAAGCTTGCTTTCAGAGAAGGAACTACTCTTCTCATTTATATTTCTTAGCATTTTCTAAGATGTCTTCCACCTCTCACTTTTTATTAGAGGGAGTTGCAGAATCAAAGTGGCATCTATTTATCATCCAAACTGAAATTCCAACCTTCATCATCAGCCTTCTTTGGCCATGATTTTTCCTGTTTTACGACCAAGTGAGCATTGGAGCCTGTCAGGATGCGTAGCTGCATTAATCATGTCTGCTCACTCCAGCCAAGTGAGAGGACAGGAAGCATCTATTTACTAAGGGCTTGTCTCCATGTGGAAATAGCCTAGACTGCTCATTAGGAGTTAACTCCTTCCATGGATTCTCCTTGAGCACCTTTCAGTGGGTTAGCTTCAGGCTGCTTTGGAAAATAGGGGATTTGGTAGTGGGTGGAGTTAAACACAGAAAGCCTGTGTTAGTGAGCAGTGTAGGTTCAGAACACGATCCTATTTCCACGTGTCATTTAATCTTCTGTGACTGACCCGCTTCATGCTCTTAGTCTTTGGCAAATGGAAGGTAGAACATGTTAGTTGAGGCCTCTCTCAAGGCAGGTGTGTGTGGCTTGCTTGTGTCCACGCACCTTTGCATTTGTACAGGGGAGCCCCGAGTGCTGCTGACAGAAACTTGAGTGCAAGCATTATTTTTGATAACTCCCCAAAAAAACAAATCTGATGATAACTCATTATTTTTCATGATAGAGGACAAGAAGTGTGTAAGATGATCTTTTTACACCTTGTATGAGCCATGTATTATTTAATCATGTTGAAGTTACTCGTGTTGGACCATCTTTTGTATAGAAATTTCCTTTGCCCCAAGATGAGTAGGCTTTGGAGATGAACAACTTCACCTCTATTTAATATTATTCATCATCATCCTGAAAATAAGAGGCTTTGTTACTGTGGAAGCTGAAGTTTATTTTCATGAGAAACTTCCATCATTTTGCAAGAACTGTGTTTTTAAAACAACTTAGGCTAGTACAAGCTCCATTGTGGAAAATATTTAGCATAACTTAATTTCATTAATTAAGCCTTAACCAAATCAAACAAAATTGGGGTTTTTTAACTGGAATTATGATCAGAAATTTGATAAATGCTTTAACAGGGCATGCATTTTCTGTGGTCATATAAAATAGGAGTAGAATAGAAAAGAAAAGAATATTTCAGTTGTAAGAGTCCTACTTATAAGTTGTAAGAGTCATTTAGTCCAACTGCCTGACCACTTCAGGACTGACCAAAAGTTAAAGCATGTTATTAAGGGAAAATGCCAAATGCCTCTTAAACACTTAAGAGGCTTGAGGCATGAACCACCTCTCTAAGAAGCCTGTTCCAGTGTTTGACCACCCTGCAGGTAAAGAAATGCCTCCTAAGGTACAGTCAACCCCCTAAAAACTGCTTTGAACCAGAATTTTCTCAGTAAAACAGAAACTTGTGTGGTTCTTGATGGTCCTATGTAGCTTAATTTTCTTACTGGCTATAAAAACTTACTCCATGCATTGAATACCAATTAAAAGTATTAAGGAAAATGCTGCTTATTTTAGAAGATCAATGTGGAACTTTACCTTAAAAGATACATATCAAAAAAAGATATGAGCTTCAGCTTATCTAAGCACAGTACCGAGAGTAAAACATGATCACCAAAGCATTACCAAAAAAGTCATTTGAAAGAATGTGGTGTAGCTACATTGCTGGTTACAGCTTTGGCTCTTTTCTTTCAGGTCTTTCAACTACATTACTTTCTTTGGCAGCTATGCTCTTCTCTTTTCTAAACTTGCTTTGCTAGATAAAGTTTTAGTCAGTGATTTCTGCCAGATAGGAACAAACGATAGTTCCTTTCAAATATTAAGACGGCGTTTGCTGTTGTCTGTGCAATTCCAGACTGGGATTGGCTGGAAAGGCAACAGAATGCATTTTAGTCCTGTACATATATTTGTATTTGATAGCCGACAAGACCACTTTGACAGACTTTGTTTGGAGTATATGGCTATTATTCAGTCTTTCTCAGCATCTTGTGTTGATGCTTCAGAGCATATTTTGTTATACTCTGTTTGCACTTACACTGTATGAAATTCTCTTTTGGGATGGCACCTCAACTTTTGTGTCAAGTCCTCTCTAACATGGTGAGATGATTAAACAAGAAAGTTCAGATTTGGCTCCAAAAGAAAGATAAGGAGTTCTACCATTTGTATACTGATGATTCAAAATGTCTGAGCTTAATATTCAAGTGCCATGTGCCTTAGCCCTAGTGAAGGTCACTTACTTAATCATTATGAATGGAATACAATACAAATGAAATAAATGCAGTATCAGGGATTAAAATAGACCTTGCACATATGTGTAGTAAAAGTATTCTTGGGGCCTTTAATTCAGTAATGTCCTTGGCTCAGATTTCCAGAGTGGCTCACTGCCATCTTGAAATGGCATAAGGTAAAAGCAAAAGCTTTCATGTATTCTGTGTACAGGAGTTGGGAAAAAATTAAATTGCAGAGAGAATGAAGGAAAACATTACAGTTTTATATTCATGCAGTCCTGTTTTGTGTCTGTACTGCACTTCAGGGGGCTATGCAAAACCTCCCTCAAAAAGTTGCATGACATCAAGGTTACAAACCTTGTGGTTGGGAAATGCAAAAGGAAAGGTGGAGCTGCACAGATCAGCAGGGGTATTGCACTTACACATGGGAAATATTTAGGATAATTATGCTAATAAACTTTCCTCTTTTGAATAGACTGTGTAGACCTTAAGCTAACAGTGAAATGAAAATATTTTCATAGGAATGACACACATTCAACATCCAAAAATCTGTATTTTAATAACTTCCAAAATGACAGCATTACAGCCTGAACTAATCTCCTAATTAAAAAAAAATCAGTAACTTTTATTAATTTATAGTCTAATTTTCTGAGTTCAGTTTAATTAACAAAGAAATCTTGCCTATTTCAGCCACAAGCCTTTGTTACATCTTTCAGTTTCACTAACATCACTCAACACATCCCTAAGTTTTTCATTGTGGGGATGTGGCAATCAGACAGCAGTCAAAAGTTTGCTCCAAAACCCTGGAAAGTCAGCAGAAAGGCATTTGTTGATTTTAGTGGATTGGGATTAAGTCCAAAATAAATATCTACTATACCAAACCACTTACTTATTCTTCAGCATTTGAAAGTTACTTAGTATGCAAAATCTGTATTTTCTGATAACCTTCAGTCTTACAAGAGTGTCTCCTGCTAGCAGGTGTCCAGCAAATACGTGGTTATACCTATAATCTTACACACTCATTAAGCCAAATAAATGGTAAGCAAAATATGGAATTTCTCCTACCAAAAGCTTTGTCCTTACCCCAGCAGCTTCTCCCCACATTTTTGGATCACCAGCTATGGAAGGCAGACATGAAATTAAACCTTCTCTTGTTTTTGCCCCATGCATGACCTATGCTGCTTCTCAGTCAAGACATTTTCACCTGTACCTTGCCTATGTAAAAAGAGAATAATTAGCACTTTTAATCACAATTGTTGTAGGAGGGGAAGACTGAGAGTTCACACGCCCACTCTACCGGTGATGAAAGATATGATTTAAAGGCAGTTTAAATTGTAAACTAAATTTTAAGCTTACAGAAGTTCACAGTATAATGAAGATCTGTATAAAGTCCAGGGACCCAAATTCTGCATCAGTTTGCAAATCTGGATTTTAATGGTAGACTCCTACAAGAACAAAGCTAGACATTTGGAACTCTTTGTACTGCTGATGTATAGAGTTTTATACCTACTATAAAAAGTTACACTTTAAGAAACACCAGACCCCATATTATAAAGTACTTATAAATATGAAACTGAGTCTGTGTTTAAGTTCCCAAACTAAGCAGTGTAGCCACAAAAACTAGGACTGAGCCTAGCTTCTTCCTGCTGTTGAGCCTAAAGTCTTTTAGTGTGTATTGTGGAAGAAACCTTATCAAGTCCCAGGGCTGTGAGGCCAAAAGGCAGCAACCAGTAGCTGAGCAGGGGCAAGAATCAACTCCTTAAACGTGCTTTCCATTGCTACTAAATGCACACAGAGTGCCAGCCAAATGGTGGCTGATAGCAGGGATGGAGTTTAACCTGTCTGACTTTGCACTGGAAGGGCCAAGCACCACAGGTAGCCTCACTTACAGTGAGGTACAAACACAAGGTTGAACGAGCTACTAGTTGTCAGCTCTTAATTAGCAACTCCCATCAGAGCAGCAGCACCCAACTGCAGCACCGTCTGCTTCAGTGCAAAGTCCAATTTATTAGTTAAGTTTTCAGAAGCACCGTATTTCGCTTCTGTGATGGTGTTCAATAGCTAACACACAGCAAGATTTGACTACCTTTGAGTTTTTTTCTGTGTGTAGGGAGAGTTTCTAGCTAAACTTAGTACTTGATAGTATCTGCTAAATTGGATGCAAGCAGCATGTCAGGAGGTTCCTTGGGCTAAATTCCTTGACGTGCTGCAAGGTGATTTTTGTTTATTTTGACTTGCAGATCAGATTTCCATATCCAGCGCTGCTGCAGCAGACAGCTGTACAGCATTTGGTTCAGCCGAGTGTGCGCTAATGACTGGTAACCTTGTTGTTGTGACAGTGTCTGCCTTGCCACTGCCGTGCCTCTGCCGCCGTGGCACTGAGGCTGTGCTGGGGGCCTGGGGAAGAGAAGCCATGCTGTGGGTGTTATCTCGTGTGTTCACAAGATAAAAGCGCAGGTTGTTGAGCCTGCCTGTGAGAAGTGCGGGCAGCATTTGGCTCTTGAGGAAAGCTGCGCACAGTAGAGTGGTATACTTTTCAAAATGTGTTTAGGACATTAAAGAGGGATTCAAAATACAAAGTACAGTAAAACCATACTTAGAGTGCATGAGGAAAAGTTAGAGAGTTGAAAATTGAGAACATAAATAGTTTGCTTTGGGCCTTGTGTGAGTGAGGGTGTGATAGAAGTGTGTAAGCTGGTGCATCAGCCACACAAAACTTTCTCTGTTAGGAGGATATTTCTTATATTCTGCAGGTCTGGTGGATGCCTACAAAACCTAAGACAGATCTTGCTGACATAAATTCCTGGATTTTCAGTCATCTATGTTTGTCAGCCTTTCTCTCAGAAGCTCTATCCTACCATAAACTTGCCAACAAAGCATGACAGAAGTGGCATGGAGCAAATAATTTTGTATGGACAGGACGTACCATAGCTAAATGAGCATAGTGCCCAGGAAACCGTACAAAGGAAATTAATGTTTACTTCAGCTTTTAGGTTTTGCTTCCAGGATTTTTAAATGAATGCTATAACAAAAGAGGAGGATTAGTAACATTTTCAAGCATTTACCTGTGAACGTACAATCCAGTACTGTGTTTTTAAAGAGTCTCTGGACTTCAGAGTTCTTTACAAGGCTCTTTACAACCCTTTCGATAGTTAAACTCTGAGCCATAGATTTTTACACGTACTCACATGCACTGCATGTTTATGCTTGTTCTCTCGTGTGTGTGTGTGTGTGTGTGTGTGTGAACCCACACATAAGCAAATAATCAGGAGTGATAAATACAGATTTAAGCCTCTAAGGTGTCTGCTGTTAAAATGTAAACTACTATTTGCATGAATAAGTTGTTCCTGTGGAGACACTGGGAGGATTTTCTGTTGCTTGGAAGTAGCACTCAAAGGCATAATATGAACTATTAACAGTTGGATACAAGTTCCCTTCAAAATATTGTAATAAAATAGAAAACTGCTTATATTTTTGCAGGAGTGCAGGGACTGTTGTGGTTAGTTTACTGTAGAGGAAGAGTGACTGCACTGAACAGCAAGAAATATGCCACAATCTTTTAATCTTTTTCTGTAATGTAAAAAGACTATGTTTTTTCTACACCATGCAATTAAAAGATTAAAATAACACTAAAGTAGTCTGGGCTTTTGGAAAAAGAAACCCCTATTTTTGTATTTTTGGCAGCATGGTGTGTAAGAACTGCTATTTCAGTAGTAGAGTGTCAACTCTTGTGTTTAACGAAAGTGCCCTTAAATAGTAAACCAAAGTTAAGAAAGTGAAATGTATGTTCTTTGAAGGCAGAACACCCGCTAGAATTATTGTATCTTGAATTAAAAAAAAAAAAGGAAATAGAACAGATGTGATTGCTGTGTCCCATGTGTGCCTCTCTCACTTACTTCCAGACAAGCAGGGGGGAAGAGCCATGGCCGTGCCCGTGTGTGCAGCAGTGGGAGCAGGGGCCATCCAGCAGGGAGCTCTTTGGGGAGCCGCCCGCATGGGTTGTGTTTTGGGGGGTGGCTTCTGGCCCAGAGCTGTGGCACCCCTGCAGCAATCCGGGATGGGAGGTGCACGCCTGTCCTGGGGGCTGAGTTAGCCACAGCCCAGCGCACGGCCCGGGCGTGCTTCAAACCAGCACAGCGCGATAAGGATGGGGCAAGGGGCTGGCTGGTCACAGAGCCTGTTCTGAAAGCTCATTCCAAAGGGAACAGTGATCCCTTTGCCACTCCGCAGCCACAGGGCTTCAGGAACTCAGGGTTACAGTGCTCCTTCACTCTCCCTCTCCTTGCCTCGAGCATGGGCTTCTTCTCCCGCCCCGGAGAAGTGGGAATCCCTTAACCCCAAAGGCCAGCCTTCCCTTTGGCTCCACGGCGGGGCCATGCAGAGGTGGCAGGTGGCTTCCCCAGGGCCCTGTGCCGGGCTGGGGCCCTTGGGCACAGGCACCACGGGGGTGTGAGAGAAAACGCCGCTGTCCCTGTGCCGGGTGCCACGCTCGCACGGCAGCCATATGCTGGGCTGCCAGGAGTGGTGGCTATTTTTAAAGGAGTTGGGATTACTAAATAAACTGAGAACTGGTCTGTTGTTTCACGCTGCTATCGGGGTCAAGAAGGATGAGTGCTTGCTCCTCGTGTGGGGATGTGATGCCGTGCAAGAGACCCCGTGTCCGGCTTGCTGGCTGCCATATCGTCTGACAGGTTTTGTAGAAGAGAACTTGTAGAGAGCTGGAATAAGAATGATCTTTCAGTCATGTCTGTGTTAGTAAAGAAGTTTTATGCTAAAACAATAGGTCTATGAAGATTGTCACTTTTTGTGTTGAGCTAACTTTTTTTTGTGCTTTATTTTTCTTAAAAATTAAATTCTACAAATAGTTATATGTTTCTCTTACAAATTAGCAGGTGGTTTTTTTTTTTTTTTTAACTTGCAGTGGTCTCATGTTCTGTGAAATGAATGCAGAGGAGGTCACAGGGATGCAGTGTCTTTTCTTTTCCCACTGTTCCCAACGGAGACTTTCTTTCTCTGAATCATTGTCAGACGATGTTATCTGCTTCTGTCACTCTTAGTTGTATGTCTGTCACATTGCCTCTTATCCTTCCTTCAAAACTGTATTCTTGGCCTTTTTTTTCTGGGGGATCCCTTTAGGTGCCCTTGCTTTAAACCCCAGAGGGAAGCAATTTCTAAAGCTGAAATGTGGGATCGATGTGTGACCACACCACATCTTCTCATGTGCTGCTCTGCTCTGCCCTTCCCCAGTATCTCCTGCAGGCAGGAATGCCTCACGGACCTGGGCATGTACATACCACTTTACATCCTCATCTTTTTTTTTTTTTTTTTTTTTTCCTTTAAATTGGCTGCATAACATGAAGTACAATGCTGTTAAATCATTCCTTATCCTTAATAATGGAACATTGCCGTTCTTTTCATTTCACCTGTAAAGTTAATGAGTGTTGCTGAGCTTATATCAGATCTAAAACTTGAGAGCCCTCTTTGATAAGTACCTGTAGGTCCCACAGACTTGAAAATTACATTGCTGCAACTGATGGAGTACTCAAATCTGTTTCATTTTTCTGAAATTGAGAGCAGGGACACTTTGAGTACTTAAATTCCCATCTTTAACATTGCACAGATGGTGAAATGTTTTTGCATTTTTTATATTATTTTGGGTTACTGAAGTTAATATTCTGCTAGCTACAAATATCCGCGTGCATACCACAGGGTTCATTCCAAGGACAGAGCTCTAAAATAAATTATAGACCTTGGTAGCACTCATAAATCAGTCATTTTTTCATTGAGAAAGTGGTGCCAATGGAAGAAAGTTATTTAGTGATCAAAATGCATCGTTAAGCTCTTAAAAAGGGATTCGGTGCCTGTAGTGGAGCTGTAGGCGATTTATGGCTTATCTGTACTCATTGCCTCCAGCTTTTGGAAAATTTGTAAACAAAGCCAGATGCTCATTATGTTCCTGTTCAGGGTTGGTTAGATGGGTAAATGCCATCAGAAGCACTTTGGTCCTGTTGGGTTTTAGCATGTTACAGAAAATGGAACTGCTCCAAAATATTTTTTTAAATATTTATCATCCATGAAAATATACTTCTAGTTTCTCCTCACAGAATGGACTTTTTAAAAATACTGTAAATGATAAGAACATGAAGGTAATCCTCCAGGAACTGTGCTTTATGTTAAACTATGGGTGCAGATTTTTCTCTGTGCTAGAATTGGTGCTTACCCCATATGATGCTGTCAAGTACCACTCGCCCTTTCTGAGGGCTTCGGGCAATGCAGGAGGCTGTGGCAGCTTCAGGCTGGGGCAGTTTTGCATTTTTACCAGACATAGGGGACTGAGATACGAACTGAATTTGCTATTGATTTCAATATATTTTAATGCTTGCCTTTTGTCTTCTGTTTAGATTGCATGATGTGAAAGGGGTTCTTGTAAACTACTTTTTTTTCACTTTTTGGTGCTCTTTAAGCACTTGAAAACATTGTTATATACAAATTGAAGGGCTATGCAGCCATATGCTTTCCCTTGTAATCATATTTCATGTAATTTATTTTATGATTCTTGGTTAACTTTTTGGTGTAATTTTTTTTTTTTAAATTTTAATTTTATTTTTATTTATTGGCTGCAGCTGACCAGGTACCCAGGTCATGGCACGCCTAACGAAGAGACGACAGGCAGATACAAAGGCTATCCAGCATCTTTGGGCAGCTATAGAAATAATCCGGAACCAGAAGCAAATTGCTAACATTGACCGTATTACAAAGTAAGTGACCTGCTCCAGAAAAAGTCCTCGTGAGGGGGAAGGTTGATACTATTAAAAGCCCTTGGAGACAGAGATAGTAAACACTGTGAGAGACTGTGAAACAGCTACATGCAATTCTATGTTACTAATTAATTAATTAATTAATTATAAAAACCCCAAATTTACCAAACTGAGCACCTGAAGATCTGAAAATGAGGTTTAATTCATTGAATTGAAATCTTACCCTGGATTTGTTTTGGATAAGCATCTTTAGGACATATGTAACATTTCTAGTACTTTAATTGAATTTATCATTTTGGAGTTGATAGCTTGGTCAAAATACAAGAAGTAGATATAACAGTTAAGGAGAAAAGGGCAATAAAATCTGTAAATAATCTATTTCCTTAGGAAAATGTGAGAGGCTACTGTAGGACTTTCCAGAAGGCAAAGAGAATTCTGAAGTGTTAGGTTGCTCAAATAAATAAGAAGCCGTATTTGCTGAGATATGTACATAAGATGCTTTTAAAGAAGACATGAGGTGATTACCGCCTTTGATTAACACTGTTAAAATATTCATCGAGGTGTATTAGGTGCTGGATACAAAAAGAAATACATATTCTTTGTGCTGTGGAGCTTGCACTGTGTAGAAAGGTCTACAAGACTACTTGTAGCAGCCACTGTAATAAAAACAGAGGGCTTTGTGCCTCTCCCTGCTTTGTCTGCATTTCCAGGCTGACATGTACGTCACATTTGTCAAAGTAATCAATATGAATAATTTAAAAGAACTAAAGTAACCAGCTGGCAACTCTTCAGTTGCCAGAACCAATGTGAACTGATAATGAAGCCAGAGACCACTAACAGGGAGAGTTATAAACAGTGCAGGTGACTAACGGAGTTAAAATCATTATAACATGGTCCATGACAAGGGTCCACTGACAGAGTTTGGAAGTTCTGGGTTAGAAGTGACAGGCAAAACTGGCTTCAGAAATAGAAGTGTAACAGTTCAGGTTCTCCAAACATAATGAACAGTGAAGTACAGGAAGAAAGATGATGTCCCAAATGAATTAATGTGTACCTAGCTTCTACAAGAGGAAAAATGGACCATCAAACTGAAAAGCACCTTTCCAGAGTTAGGGAATTCCAAGAGGGTTTGGAAGGAGATTGTGTTCTAGGGAATTTCACTTTTGAGGTTGCAGTGGAGATTTAGAATGCATTAAAGCATATATATATTTTCGTCATGTCTCCAAGGAGACAAGTGGGTAAACTAATGCTATACACTTTCCATTTTAACATTTCAAACTACTTGCTCTAGGCTACATATTAGCTGAGTTTGTTAGCTGTTTGTGCTCTTTTTAGATGTAATAAAGGGAGACAGGCATGTCTAGCTGGGAATTCATCCCACTCTTCTGAGAGATGCCTAGTTTAAGGTAGTGGGAATAACATTTAGCTGGGTAAAGTTAGGTCAGACGAAACATTATAAACAAGGTTGAGAGAACAAATAATCAGATACTAGAAAAAGAAGTACTGTTCTTGGTAACTGATGGGTAGTTTGATATTTTAAAAAAGTCTACATCCAGATTGTCTGACTCATTTCCAATCAGAAGAAAAATAAGTGACTAGACAGAAATGCAAGAAGCCTTAGTACTTTGAGAAAGATGAACAAGGTGCATGCATTGAAGAGTAGTCTAAAAAGTATTTGGGCATTGTAAATTCTCCTCATACACATCAGTGACAAGAGTGATGAACACTGATGTAGTTTCTATTATGTGACATTCCTAAGGAGATAACTTTTGACAAGGAAATGATAAAGACCTTTGAATTGCTGTATAGTATTAGTGGTTGATGAAGAAACACAGATGACATGGTGGATGAGTATGCATAATACATAATATTCAAAATAAAGTTCCAAAATTAGCATGGCATCAGAATATCTCTTCTGATGAAAACTGAGCAGCTAATATATTCTTCCAGGCTCAAAATCATTTGGTCAGGTCAAGTGCAATTCCTTAAAAGATCCATCAATGTCTGGGCATATAGGCAAACATACGAATATGAAGAATTTTCAAAACCAGTGGTCAAAATTGAAAATTATGAGCATGTGTACATAATTGGAGCTAAAAGGAAGATTTTAATATTTGTATTAGTAACATTTTTCAGAAGTGTTAATACCTCTTGAGGTTGACAGAAAGTAATAATGACAGTGACATTATGGAAGCATGTCATAGTCCTGAGTAAGAATACATAAAAACAGTAAGAAAATATTTTTTTTAATAAATCCATGTTTAAGGTAAGTCATAGTCTTGCTGTGTGTCAAATAGTGGATGACAAATGGGTACTTTCAGAGAACTTCACATGTTGAAAAGATGATTCATGATTTTGTTTTTGGATGGATTTTCTTTTCTCCTTGTTTAAGCTTTCATTTGCTGCTAGAGACAAGTTGTCCTGTGTATTTTGTGACCTGTTAGTCTAAACACCTTAATAGTAAATTGCTATGAAGGACTGTTGCTTTCTTCATTAGATGGTTTGTTACGTTTAAGCAAATCTATTTGTTGGCTTTTCTCCTAATGTGCATTCAGCATGGCTGTCTCCCTCTGCTTTATATATTCTTGTTTATTTAATTTAATTCTTACTCTTCTTAGTCTTCTGGTGCTGAATAGAAGACACTGTACATCGCAAGGAACATTTACATTTCATGACTTGGGAGGAAATGTTCGTGATATAAAAGGAGTATTCATTGTTTGTAGGTTATGAACTGTTTCAACTCAATATGCAAAACAGGCAAATTTATATAACACATGCAAGTATGCAAATGGTTACCTGAGTACTTTAAGTATAACTGATAGAAGAATACTTGGGTAAAGGAAGACTTCCAGAAGGTACTGTCAATAGAGAGTAGATAAGAAAAATCTACAGCCCTAGGCACGCATTTTCTGTAGAGAACACAGGAGTAGGAGGATAGTGTAGGAGGGGTCTAGAGCACTAGAAGGTACTTCTGATATTATCAGGAAAAACCTATAAGGAAAGAGGCCCTTTAATTAAAAGTAGACTAGATCAAGTATGCTTTGCTTTTTAAATTTGTGAGGGAGAAAGGCAAGAACAGAAAAATGCATGATTAGAAGTGATTGAAAACTGTCTTACATCAAGGGAAGAGTCACTTGGAAAATTTAAATATGCAAGTTAGAGCCTTTAAGAAATTAATTAGTAAGCTTTTTGAACTCCTGACAATTTTTTTTAGAAAAGTCATTGCATGCAAAGAAGTAATGAGAAACACAAGAAAGGTGTCTGTTTTGTAAAGAATTAAAAATGAGGTTGTAAAAATGGCGAGAATATGACAGAGTTAATTGGAATATTATATAAATACTTAAGGCATTGGTAGGGAAGAGACCACATTGCGCAGACTCTACGTCTCAATAAAAAAAAACCTCAACAAATTATCATATGAAAAGGATTCTGCAGTTTTAATGACTTTCTGTGAGGGCACATTATAGCTGGAAATGCACTTTCCATGGGTTGGAGAGAAGCAGTCTTCAGTAACTTGAAAACTGAATGAAGGACTGAAAACCAATACTAGCAAGAAGCAAGAGTGATGTGAATTTAAAGGAATTAGTACTCTGAATGCAAACAAACTTTGGAAGAGAACTTTAAAATATATATTTACATTCCTTCCCTTGTGCATAAGCTTCAGTATATTCAATGCATTTTTATTTAATCATAGAGTTCACTTGAAGGCAGTGGTAGCATTTCTGTAAAGGTACAGAAAATAAATATTCTTACCTGGCTTATATTGTCACAGGGTATCTCAAGTCAATGAATTGCAATAGTTTAAAATTTGACTACAAGAACTAGCTAAAATTTCTAAATCATCACAGTTCTTAAAAACAAAATTGCATTTCTGAGGTATTTATCAAGAAATATGACTTCTTTTTCTCTCTAGACTTGATACTGGGATAATTTGACCCTAGTGTATCAATTATTTAAATGAGTGTTATTGGTATTTGTTACGCTGTAGGCACTAGAAATGGCTTTCCATATCCTGTGAATTCTCTGCTAAGAGTGCAGCCTGACAAATCATTCCTCTCTAAATTGTGTTAAAAATTATAACTATGCTTTGACTTCCTGTTTTTTCCTCATTATCTTCCATCTGTTCTGGGTTTGAGGTAACCTCAAGAATTGATTCTATGGAATAAAATGCCTTAAAATACACTGGGAAAAAGGCATGCATATTTAGATGAGTAGGATAAATTATTGACATTCAATTGCATAGCAGATTGGTAAGTATTTCTGTAAAGACATGTTTTTAAAGTTCTCTTTTTTTTGGCTATTCCAATTTTCCAGTTCCTTTTATAATGTTTTCTCCATAATTCCCTTACAGGTAATTGGACTCCTAAGATTTAATTAACTATTAATTAAATATATACCCCTTTTCTCACAAAATATTTGGTTTCTTCAGTAGCAATATATGAACATTTCATAATCTTTATGATTAGTTCATAGCTCATTAGCTATTAAGTTAATGTTATTAACATACCCACTTGGCAAATCTGGTATTCTAGAACTATTATTGGCAGCTTTCAAGGTTTTTTTCATTGTAAACAGGTTTCTAAGCTATTCCATGAAGACTAATGTAAAGAACTAAAGCATAATTCTTATCTTTGGCACATCTTTCCTCGTGGGTTTTTTTTTCTCTCTCCCTTTGTTGCGTTTCATGATTAATGAAGTTTGATTAGCTTCTCTCTCTGTCCCTTATGTCGGGTGTGTCTATACCACCTTTGTGTACCATGACACGGAATGCCCTGGCACACTCTGGAGCTCTTATGCTGGGGCTACACCTCGCTGCCTTCAGCTCACGGAGTGTTTCTTTGGCCCTGACATGTTCTTTGTTTGTTTTAAATGTGTGTGTGGTTCCTCAGTTCTGAGCACCAAAAATAACACAACCCACAGCAATGCTATTCTTGAAACCTGAAGCTCGAGACATGATGGTTGGCTGTTGGGCACGGTGTGCAGGCATCTGAGGACACACAGCGTGCTGCAGCAGGGTTGGGTGCCCTTGGCAGGAGGAGCTGGTGTTGGCATGGTTCACATTTGGGTTCTCTGGCACCAGCAAACCAACCCCTGGGCCATGCTTTGCTTTTTCCCTGTGTGGAAGAACTTGTCTCTCTCCAGAATGGATCCTGAGAATAAGTTAGTTTGGGAGTGCAATGAAGAGTGGCTGTAGGACACAGGGTGCAGGTATCACAGCTTGAGGGGGATGAAGCTGGACCATTAGCTAGGATAAAACTGATAATGCTATAATTCAATACTTTATATTAATTTCAGATAAAGTGGTTCTGAAACCATCGGTTTCATCAATCAGAAAGCTGTTTTACCCCATTGGTGATGCAAGAATTCTCTTTTTTTCATTAATAGATACAAAGACTTCAGTCTTTTTTAATTGGCTTTCAAATAGGATGGTAGAGTACTAGGTCCCGAAATCATAGGGATCATAGCTGTTTTCCCCATATTTGTTCTCTGGACTCATTCTTGCTATATTGTAAGTTAGTATCGGTGCAGCTAAGTCAGAACATCAAGCAGAAATGAGCAGATCCCAAGCCAGAGTAGACTCTGTTAGCTCTGTGCAGACTGACATTAATCAGCATTGATGGGATAGCATGCCAGAAAAGAATTACTCAGTATGAAAGATTACTGTAAAATAATGAGATTTTCTGGTCCCACAGTTGAGATGGAGTTGGTAACAGCTGTAGATTGAGTATGTGACTCTCTCAGTTTGACATTTGGACCTAGGAGGCGGATTTCTTCTCCAAATGTCAGTCTTTGGAATTTCTCTAGTCAATGTCTGGGAAGAGTTGAAGTTCATATACCTGGTTTTGTCGCCTTAGTTCTTTTGCTGTTCCCTTTCTAGGCTGTCTACTTTAACAGAAAAAAATTACAGAATCAGTGATTAAAGTAGATTTGAGAATAAGCAATTTATTCTCAGGTATAGAATAAACACAACAGTGTAAATAAGAACATGAGCAATTTGAATGGATAGGGAATAATCACACAAGTATATAAATAGGAGTGTGTGATGAAATGGCAAGAAAAAAATGGAAGAACAAGATTCTTACAGAATTGCTTATTTGAAGCTTGGATACTTACTAGAAAAAAAATCTGTTACTATTCATAGTACTCTTGATGAAAATTTTAAGTCTTCCTAGTTTTCTGCATGTTGCAACTAAATAGTCATGCATAAACAAAAATAGTATGCCACAGGAAAGATTAGAAAGCAGATGACTCTGAGTTTATAACGAGATAATCCTGTTGTTAAACTTTGTATGAACAGAAGTATTTTACCACCTGATATTTCTTTGGTTGAAATACAAGCTTAGAAACGGGGGGATGAGGGGGTTGCTTTGTTGGTTTCTTAACCTTTGTCTAGCCATTCCCCTAAAATATCTGTCTTTTTATTGCTGGAGAGCAGGCTTATCTGGAAGCAACTGTTTGAAGTAGAACATCCTCCTGTTGTGCAGGAGAATGCAGCGATCACTTGAGTTCACTTTTTATCAGAGTTACTGGCTCCTTTTCCATATCTGTACATCATTTTCCTGTATGTTTTAAATGTGACTGTTTGAAGCAGTGTTATTGAAGCTCTGGCCAGTACACTGAAGAGTTTTTTATTGTGCTGTGCAGTGTAATAGCAATCCCTAGTTATGCAAGGGTAAGCAAAAGTGTGCAGTACAAGGTCCAACAATAAAAAGCATGGTACCTCCTCAGCAGTCCACATAGTTACTTCCAGAGGCAGCCTGTCTATTCAGTGCTCACCTGTGAGAGAAGTGACTTCAGTTTGTATTGGATTGGCAGAACTATAGACAATATGCATTACAGAATACATCACTGGGTGGTGACAGGGTAGAAAGCTCTTTCAATACCTCCTCCTGTGTTTTCTGTTACAAGGCACTTTTTTTCTGTCTGACTCCACCATGTCAATCTCCTTTGTAATATCTTTTACTTTTCTTCTCTGTTTCTCATGATAAGCTTCAGCTATTTCTTTAAGCTGCAAACCAGTGTGAGTTTTTTCTGTTTTCAGAACACTATTTTTATGTTAAATCAAGAGAATGTACTGAGTTTGGAGTTTTAAGACTTGTAAATCCTTCGTCAGAGATCATTCTACAGAAAACAAAAGTCTCTGCTTTTTCAGCAATTTTTTGACCGTTTTAGTTAGAAATCATTATATTAATAAACAAAAACCAGTCTAAAAATGATCATTTGATTCCCTAATAACAGAATTTTTAGTACAAGTACTACTTCGGTCATATATAAAAATTGTACTATGGGTGCATAAGTCACAGTTACAAGCATAGCAATACATTGCAGAGTAATATGCTGAACACCAAAATGCTTGACTTGTTTGACACATTAATTTTTTATACTGATGGCTTCGCAGTGAGGTTAAGTGATGGATTCAGGTTAAATTTGGGTTATATTTTCAAAAGCTCAGTTATATTCTATAAAGTAACAGAAAGAACACTGAGAGCTGCATATGTGCAGGAAAGTAAGGGGTTCTCACCTGCTATTGCATCATTACTGGTACACATTTTTGCTTGTAAATTTGTACTGAGACTGACCATTGAGGTTAATTCACCAAGCTAATAATGATTTTTAATACCCAGGTTAGAAAAAAAGTTAAAAGAAAAGTGAGAAACTAAGATAAACTCTTTTTATAAAAGCTTAAGAAGGAGTGAAAGATTGTGATTTAATTGCGCAAGGAGTGTTCACAATGTATATGTCAACATATGTCAACATATGTTCATTAAATTTCACCTGTGTTCCCTGTAGAGGCATATATTCACCATACAACTATTACCTATCTGTTTATAGGGTTTTTAATCTTAATTTCGTTTAAGATTTTGGAATGATTTTTTGGTTTGGATATTATTTAGTTTTAATATTGCTCATATTAATGGTCCGTTTTAAGTGCTGCCTTTAGACATAATTGAATAAAGAGAGTGGAAACAGGGATTACAGGAAAAAATGTAAACTTTTCTTATAAAAATGCAATAAAGAACCTATCTGCATTTGCTCTGAGTAGTAGTGGAATTAAAATTGCTAAATTAGTAGATTTGGTTGAAATATTATCTTGAGCTTATAATGTATATTAATAATTTCTCTTTTCCCCATTTAGCTCCTTTATTGATACAGCTTATTTCTTCAATTTGTGTAACAATTCTATTTAGTCACATTAATTAAACTGGTTAAAGGAATATATAAAAAGAAGTCCACGTGTATTAAACAGTGTTATTTGTAATTTCTTAAGGATGATTTTTCCTTCACCTTGGTGCTGAGACACTGTCCCCTGTTGCTTCCTGAATTGCTGGGTCTGCTTTCCAGTGCTGGCTGTCAAGGACTAATTCAGTGCCTGGTGTGGAAAACTCTTCACCAGGGGACTGACAGATTGCTCCAGCCTCGCTGCCTTTTTTTCCTGCTTTGTGCAGAATGCAGAGAAGGAAAAGGATGCTGTAGCTGGCTGTGCAACCACTATACCCCTAAGGTTTTAGCATAAATGGCTATTTTGTTGACGACTAGAGCTTGAGGTGGAGTTTTTTGTGTATCTGCTTTGATCAGAAATATTACTGCAGGCACATCTTGTTCCTACAGTTCGTTCTGCAAAAAATAAATAGGTGCTCAGATGTTCTGACAAATTTTGCTTGATCAATTTTCCTTATCTAGTAATTCTTCTCTTAGGAATGCTCTTACATGGTATTGCTAGTGTGGCATTTTTCTTTTTCTGTCTCAGAGGTCAATGGTCTTCATTGATTCAGTAGGTGAAGTCATCTCTGGGCTGAGCGCGAGTATGGTAAATAAAATGATTCACACTAACAGCACAAGCACATTGTTATTAACCACAGCCATACTCCTTGTTTGATGTTTGTTAATAAGCGCATACTCATTTAAACTCTCCTTATTCAATGTTACTATAAAAGCTGTAATATTCAGTGTTTAATACAATAGATGCAAACTATGAGCTCCAGTAGGAATACTGAGAAGGAAAGGGATGGAACTGATTTGAAAATCACTGTCCCCCTGCAACTAGGGATCATACTTCTATTAATATTCATCTTGAAATTGTGTAAGTTTACACAGAAAAATACATAAAAGGCTAACTTTATTTCTAATTATTAAAAGCAAACCAATTTTTATGTCACAACAATTATGGTTTTTGCTCAAATCATAACATCTTTGTAAGTAGATATTTGAAAGTTGAACTTCTAGCTTTTGTTTGGTTTCTTTGCTGTAAATAAATGTGACTTTCTATTAGAAGTAAGAGATAAAAATGAGTGGGACATGGCCATTTAACAGCTTGTTATCTGACCTGAAGTGCTCATCAAGGCTTTCTCTGTAATCAGTGGAGAGAGAATGATCTCCAAAGCACTACTCATACCATCTATTTTAGGCTGTGGTTTCATATTCCCATTCATATAAACAATATCATCACCAAGAGCAGCAGCCCTGCCCTGATGGCTTTTCCAGCCATTGTGGTGTTCCCTAGATGGTAATAAGGTGAACATTTGTGTGACAGAGTGATGATTCTGAGACTCAGCTAGACTAAAAGTAATCTAACAAAAAGAAATACCCACAAAAAACCAACCCCTAAAACAGAAAGAGAAAGGTTTTGACCCAGATAAGAATGGAAATTAAATTAGAAACCTCTAAAAAACTGAATCATGAAAGCATTCAACTCTTCATTTTTCTAACATGTTTTGAATTGAGATGCTCGATATGAGCTGACTAAATATTTCATTTGCAAGGTATTAGCTGGGATGTTACATTCTGAGTCATGTAATGCTTGTTTGTCTCTTCAGTACATCCAAAGAAGAGAGCAGGGTGGGAGAGTGGCCCTGCAGATACACGAGCATTTGTACCTGTGCATGCAGTGCCCCTGAATGATTAGTGCTTGTTTGTGCTCAGTGCACACACGTGTGTAGTACCAGCAGTGTCACATACCAGCTTTTAAGTTGGAAAAATGGGAGTAGAGCCCTTTTTTAGATAAGTTCCTCCATAAGAAGGTGTTGAGGAGATTTTTCCTGAAACTGGTTGAATGGCTTGGTACCTAAATTACTTGCTTTTCATGGTCATGCTGGTGGGTTACACAATCTAAAGTGTATAGTGAAGTTGTGTGAGTAGGAGTTTAAATTACTGAATGGGGGAATTACCTGGGTTAACATTACTGTGCTTTTTACAGAAATGACCCAGGTAATTACCATTATAGGTGCATGCATGGTGCCTGGGATATCTAAAGCGTGCACAAACAAGATCACTCCTTAGCTTCCTTTTAGCAGCAGCAGCACAAACTTCAGGCAGATCTGAATTTAGCTGAACTGCTGGATTTCACTGTTGCACTATCAAGTTTATGCATTCTTTTTGTTTTATAAAAACACTGCACAAAATCAGTTTCCATGTTCATGCAAATTCTGACTTTCTAGACTACAAAGGAGAGATGAAACTAATTTTAAAAAACATTTCCTGCTTAGATACTATATGTGTCTTCAAGATGAATGTTGCAGATACTGTTGTCAGAGAGAAAATAAATGCATTATTTCTCTGTAATTCTTGGAATTTTGGGCTGCATAAAATGTAGATCATGTGAGAAGTATTTTATTGCAGAGGCAGCAGCGCTGTCAGTGCCTGCGTGGTCTGTGCATGTGCTGTTGGTATGTGGAGTGCAGAGGAAATCAAATGCAGCCTGTTCATATACCTGCATCCCATTGTGGAGTATTGAATACACTGGAAGAACACTGTGCCTTGGTTGTGTTTATCTTAGTGAATGTAATCCATATAATTGAAACTTCAGAAAGTATAAACACATCAAAAGGTATCCTAGAAAACAAAAGGGAGCTGCTGCGTCCCCACTTCCTCTGTGTGTCGGTCCTGTCTTCAGCTCTCGGAGCAGCTCTCAGTTTCTGGCAAGCAGGGAATATCAGTGTCAAATACCCATAATGTTTTGCTTGTGTTTTATGGGAGTTGATTGGTACCGGAGTGCTGCTACATGGTGGAAGCTGGCAACCTGAGCTTCAGAGCTGAGACTTTGAGATGCAGCTGTGAGCACAGATCCTCACCTGGCTTTCCACAAGGAGAGCTGAGATTTGAGCCTGTGTGTTTCAAGTTCTTACGTCATGGAGCTGTATTTCTTTAAAAAAAATAAAAAAATAAATCAATCACAGCCATCTCTTCAACTTTTTCTTTCAGTATGACCAACTGGCCTATTCCTTGCAAATTATGTTAAAAAAACTCTTAAAAGAAATGTGTGGGCCTTCTATAAAATAGCTGTCATGCTCTGAAACTGAGGCAAAAGATATAATTTCTCACGAGAGGTAGGAAGACAATATAAAACTCAGAACAGATTTTTGGCTGCTTTCCTTCTATTTTATGTATTATTCCTTAAGGTCTGTCCCTGAATCTAGGACATTTTTATGTACCTGCAGCTAACATCTAAAATTAATGGCAGACTTTCAGTTGAGTTTAATGGGATCTGCTGTACTTTCTCAGATCTCAATTTTATCAGATTTCAGTTTCTCAGACCTCAAATTTATCAGTTCTCAACTCATCCCTGGATGAGCTGCTCAGCAGATAGTCTGCAGGCAGCAGCAGGCTGCTACTTCCCTTTGCACTGGGGAGGGTGGAGGCATCCAGCATAGAAAGAGATAATTGATCAGAGCAAGATTACAGAGTTTGCTGTGAAAATTAAGATCTACCTACACTTCCACACTGCTGTATTTTTGCTGCTATTTGCCATACGTATTTTATTTCAGTCTTGTACAGATACACTTGCTGTAACATTTTTTCAGTTATTTTCTTTTGAATGAGCTCAGGTGGCTGAAAATGAGTTCAGAAAAACAGGGTTTTTTAAAAAATACTTGTGTCAGCTTCCTACCTTAAATAACCTTCCTTCTTTCCTTCCTTCTCTGTCCAGCTTTCTTCTTTGAGCTGCAGTACAGCAGTGCCTATGTAAACCATTTTCTGTCTCTCAGTAGACCACAGATGCCTTCAAGAGGACTCTTTGGGAGGAGAGTTGGCCATTTTTCCATGCTCTGTTTTGAAGTAGTGTAGATTTGCCTCTTTGAGACAGGGTTTAGCTTCGTGCTGTATCTTGCAGAGCACCAGGCAGGAGTTGTGAGCTGTGTGACAGCTGTAGGTGAAAAGTTCACGGTCTGATCCCATGCAAGTACTGGCTACTTCTGTGTCTGTTTTGCTCCCATGGTGATCACAGCTTTAGAGTCTGCTTCCTCCACACCCCTCAGATCAAACCAAACTTCTTTCTTTAGTTTTAAGGTATAAAGCATATATCTAATATATGAAGCACATATATTAGATGTAGGTTTTTATAGGAAGACATTATGGACACTGGCTAATTTGAGAAAAGTATTTTGAAGTTTTAGGAGTGAATTTGTGATATGCTGACAGACTTTGGTGCTTCTGGAATGTCCTATATATTGGGCAGGCAGGTGACTTAGAGGTGGATCAGGTACTCCTGTGGTCCTGTTTGTTTGGCAAAGGGAGGTGGCAAGATCCAGTTGTCAATTGGTAGGGCATGAGTTAGAGGAGATTTTGTTGCTGTGAAGAAAGAGAGTCTGGAAAGGCCCATGCCAGGTTTCCCTGCATATCTTTCCTCCCCAGCATTCTGCGTGGCTCAGGTGGGGTGTGCAGCAGGTGGCTGTGTGCCCCCCCTGAGAACTGCTGCGGGCCCCCCTCCACACGTGTTGACCCCTTGGGCTGTCCCTGTGGTGAATGAGAGGTAGTCAAGGCTTTAGGATGGGTAACACTAATAATATAATAGTATAAACTGAAGAATGTGATGACAATTTATTGTTACTTACACCTGACTGCTGTTCATCTGCAGTTCCAAAGAGGTTTGAAATTGCTATTTCACATTTCTCTGATCAGTATTTTGTGACTAAATACAGATAAGCATCACATCCATATACAATTTATGAGTCTCCTAATGATTATCCTCTGTGAGTCTCCTCTAAAGGTTTTCTTTTGCCATCAGACAGATGCACACATATATTAGGTATATGCACACATGCATCTGTCTGATTCTGTTGGTAGGATCTGGTTTCTGAAGGTCATCACAGTTAAATATACATTTGATGTTATGGCAGTAAGGTTTGGTTAAGGGTGGTAATGAACAAACGCCATGCTAACGATCCTTATCCTTTGCTTTCCAAGTGGTGTTGCAGCAATTAAAAGCATGCATTACTAGGCCCTTAGAAGTTGATTACAAAAACTGTAATTTTGCTAGATTTGCTAGATTCTTCTGTGCTTATGTCAAGAGGGTCTTCACTGCCAGTTCATAAATGGAGAAAATACTGACATATAAACACTCTTATTTTCAGCAGCAGTTCAGTGGCTTCTGTATTCTGCAGCCAAGCAGCCTCGTTTGGTGAGATTTTGAATTTAGATGCAGATTGATAATGCAGATTATCAGGCCTAACCTCCACTTTTCATCAGACAGACCCTCATTTCATATAGTAGGGATTAGCACAGTTAAATTGTATTTTGAAATGGTTTCTTCAGCCCCCTATCTGATTAGGGCTGGTTTGCTGATGTAGAGGATTTTACTTTGTGCCTAATTCTCACTCATTTGAGTGTATTTGCTTTACTTCTTGTGGCTGGGTTGTATTGCACTCCCAAATCTGTTGATATGGAGGCCTGGGCAAGAGCGTAACAAACCAGTATTCCTTCAACTCCCTGTCTCCAAGGTAAGGCTAATCAGCTTTTGTTGAAAACAGCCGTCAGGGATTGCTTTATCTCCCATTCTTGTTTTTCAACTTGTTGGTGCCAGATGCTTCAGTGCGTGCAGTGCCAGGAAAAGACCTGCACTCCGTGGATTAGCGGTGTCGCTTCTGCACAAACGCATTTCAATATTGGTTTTCCCTGATCTAGTAATGAGGCTGACGTAGTAGTTGGGACTCCAAACATTATGCTTTCTGTCTCCGAGCTGGATTTTAACTTATTCTATGTTTTCAGCATTTTTCAGGTCATAACAGTTTTTCACATTTTATTATTAAAGAACTTCGTCTTTTCTGATTTGAGTCCTGTGCCTTAGTTGCATCTTTGCTTACCTGCTGTCCTTCTGTCTGAAAAGAAACAAGAGAAGTTTTCATCCAAACCCTACAGTGTTGTTTTCTAGTCTTGGTGAATATCTAGCCATGTGGACTTCACAGGTTTTAATAAAGTAAAAATTTGGGGGAGGGTGCATTTTTCTACAGCAGTTCTACTCTTTGAAGTAAACCCATTCTGTTTACATGTGTGTTCTTTCCTACGAAAGCTGATAGCATTTTATTTTAAAATAGAAAACACAGCCTTTGTGGCTCTCCGGTGGCACAGTCTGAACATTGACTAAAGTATTCTTCAAAAAGCCACTGGGAATTTCCTACTCCTGATTTGCAGCTGGAGAAAATGAGGAGACAGTTTAGTTGGTAGCAGTACTTTTACTCTGGTTGAGAACACAGATGGTATTTGAGAAATGGGTGATTCCGAGCTTTGTGCTCCTTTTCACTAGTGCACAACCTGCCACAGTGGAAATAGGCAGATTAAACCTCTTAACTGATTAGAGCTGGTTTAAGGCTTTTTGGTTTGTATTATATATCTGTTCTGTTCAGAGATATGAATGAGAAGTCATGAAACCTGTAGCTTACATTTAAGAATTTGGTTGGGCTGTGTTTGTTAGGCTGCAACTAGGGATGATGCAGTGCAAAAAAGTTGCATTTTTCAGCAGGATACCCAGAGGGTTATGGCACTGGGTTAATACCTGATTTCTGTTCTCAGACCTATAGCAGCCCACCATATAAGTGTAAGGAAATCACTTCCATGCTCAGAATCTGATTTGTTCTGTCAGTAAAATTGGAAGAATGATAGCCTATTCTCTGTATTTTGAGACCTGCTAGGGATTTGAATTAATTACAGACACATGAATGCTATGGCTGTGTTGGGAAGGTTGTTATTGCTGAGTTAAAATTTGAAATTTGGTGAAAAAGGAGTAACATTAGCAAATGTTGAGAAAGATGATTTGCACTTAAGAAAGCTAGTTGTGTTTGCCTAAATATATGCATATGTGCACACACATGAAATACATGTAACATGATTATATAAGCAAATGAGGTGTTTTCATGTGGCTTTAAAGCTTCAACACTTTATGCTTCTGTAAACCAGTGGTGTTCACTTGCACTCTGAAAGTGAAGTAAATAGACTTGACTCTCTGCCTTGTTCAGACCTTGGAATTTGGATAACCTTGAAAACATATTTGTGGTGTTTAATCTCATTTGAACAGGTGCTTATGTTGAAGTTTGTTTTCTATAGAAGTAGAAAGAGATTGGGCTGGGCAGGTGAGCATCCAGCCAAGGTGATACAGGTCTGAAGTCCTTTATCTTCTGATTTTGGCCCTTGACCCTATGTGCAAACCACCAGAAGATTCATATATATTAGCTTGGAACACAGACTTGCACAGAACATTGTTATTTCTGTATCAGTTGCTTACCTTTTATACAATGCCAGCATGCACACACCAGTTAGGCTTGGACCATGTCATGGTAGACATTGTAAAATATGGTAAATGGCAGCATCTGCCTCTAAGAGTTTTTATGCTAAAAAAATAAACCCCAAGATCCTGCAAGCATGCTGCATTTATGTAAATGCCTGTGATATCAAGCAAAGATACATAAATGTCCTGTGCTGCTCTGATTATTATATAATTTACTATACAAATATGTACTTCTACTCAGTCAGAAATCTACTATATGATTTTATATACAGTTTAGAGCAAAACAAAAATATCAGATTAGCATATACTAGTTCCAGCAAAAGCTTGAGAGAGAAAGCAGGAAAGGAAAAGACCTTTATTCATACAAAACAGTAAGAAGTTCAAAAGGCAGATGTCTTCAAAGAGAGGGGTTGATTGAAGACAACCATTGGGGTGGTCTTCATATTGTAAGTTTATAACTTCTAAGGCATTAAAAATTCCTGTCAGCCATGTTATTAAAAAAAGCCTGAACTGATTTAACTCTCTTTTTTTTTAATGCAATGCTACTGCTTTAAAATACATCTTTCTTGAGTTTGCTCGTCATCATAATTACATTTTTAGTGAAGGTATTTGTGATGACAGTCACAAAGGAATGTGGTTGCTGGAATTCATTATGAAGCAGGAAGGTGAGGATACTATAGCTGACAGCATTGTCTTAAAGCAGGCAGATTACAGATTTCTCTCAGGTAACAGGTAGAGACAGAGTACCTGGAGAAACAAAAATGGAGAGAAATTCAGTTAGCTCTGTAACTTTAAGAGATCCATAACTAGGAAAATATTGTCCACAAAATAATTGGTTCCAAGTCAATTCCCCTATCTGCTGATCGCCTGCAATTGCAGCTCTCTCTCTGCTGCAACTCCTAGATATGTTCTCAGAATTTTGTTAAAAAAACCTGAATTGTAATGATCTTAAGGCAGAGAGGTCATCTTTATTGGAGAGAAGATAATTTTATGTTGTTTACTCCAAGTTAATATTTGGTGTTGGCCTAGAAGCAAATTATACTGGATAAAGGTCAACATTACACAGCTCAATCTCATGTATATACACAGTTAGGGCTACATGTGTTTTTTTTCTCACCAAGGCAGTTTGTCACAGTGTGATCATTGTGGTTAACCCAAGAAAAACAGAAAAACCACTTAGCACAGTAACTTTAGCTGTTGGGTTTTCATATGTGATATATAAATTTCGCATTTTTTCGTAAATGGATTGTACACACAAGCATCACAAAGATTCATTGGTACGTTCTGTAGTATGTATGCCATAGGAACTGTTACAGAAATGCAAGTCTAAAGTAATTTAAAGGGCACAAATGTGCATGGCAGATACAAGCCCAAGCACCCTATCTATGTTCATTTTGTTATTTTTTTGGTAGACATTTACTGTGCTACTACTTGTCTAAATGTGTACATGATGGCTGCAAGAGGAAAAAAGCTGATTCGAGGTAAAGGGGAAAGTTATATAAATTTTGACTGTTTAAAAACAATCTAAAGCTTAGACTGTGTATTATTCGAACTCATTTGCCAATGTGTATATTTTGCTGATGCTTTCTATAATTTAACAGTAAAAGACTTTTGTGCTTTGTGTGCAGGTATATGTCTCGAGTCCATGGTATGCATCCAAAAGAAACCACACGTCAGCTGAGTTTAGCAGTCAAGGATGGTCTCATTGTGGAAACCCTGACAGTGGGGTGTAAAGGGTCAAAAGCTGGTATTGAACAAGAAGGATATTGGTTGCCAGGAGATGAGATTGTGAGTATAAAGTCTTTGAGAAAATAAATCACGATTTCTGATATCTTAGCATGAAACTTGTTTTAATTTATATTTAAAGCTATTTATAGATTCTGTGTTGGTCCTTGTGAACAGGGAAGTAATGCACTTTTAAAATTTTTTAACCTTTTCTATTCCATAGAAGCTTTTTCCTCTTGAATTCTGAGTTTTCTGCTATGAAAAACTGGCAAAGTCCTTTGCTTGGTTATGCCTCACTTTTTTGTAGTATTCTCATCTACAGTTGTACAGGAAGACAGTAAATATTATTGGTATTACTTGAAATCCTCAGATGTTCTCAAATCCCAAAGATGGTGTATTAAAAAAAAAAAAAAGTTGCAAACTTCTTAATCTTGCTTTAATCTGAATCTGAAGAACAAAGAACTCCCTTTCAGAAGTGCAACATGAAATTATAAAGTTATATGCAAACACACATGAAAAGATGTGTTTTACTGATATTCATGAGCACCAGGGCATTCAATTAGAAAGGATTTTCTCAGCAAATCAGCTACAGGCATCCAAATACTGTTCCAATTGATGTGTAACATAAATATTAAGATCTATTTAAATAGGTTGAAAGTTACGTGAAGGGGGAAAAAAAAAAAGCATGATTTTGATATCCCTCCATAGCTGAGGTGGAACACACAAAGTGAGGATAGTCACACAGACCAGGAAAAAAAGCTTGCACAATTCCTTTGCCTTGTTCGGAAGCCCCATCTCTCTATTTGCAAGACAACATTTTCCTAACTAAAAAGAGTTTTGCAAAGTTTTAAAATACCTGAACTAGGAACTATTGTTTTAAAATATAAATTGCATTAAATACTGATAAAAGGGATTATTTCAGACATAGCTAATACGTAAAATTTGAGGAAACCCAGAAAAGCTCTAAAAACCACCAAAATGCTCATTGCAATATTGCAGCTGTCAGCAAATCCTTAAAGTGAAACAATGTATTGTTTTTGGGTTTGTAGAAACAAGCAATATCCATAACAGAAAACTTTATCATCAAAATTATCTCACTCACATGAATTTAAAGTATCGAAATACCTTAATTTCAATACATCGTATTTAATGTACGTTATGCCACTGTTAAGATTTTCATTCTAATTTCATTAGAAACCCTCAAGGGAACCTTTAAAGGGTATGTTACTATTCTTCCTGGGAGGAAACATTTCAAAACTCCAGCTTAGCTCTTTTAGATGTTTCTTACATCAGTTTTTATCTGTTCAGAAGTGATATTAACTGTCTAGGCTCAACAAGACATAAAGCCTGAGATCTATGATTATCTCAAGTATTCTGTGTGTTTGTTTCCTCTATTGCTAAGAGAAAGGAAAAAAAGAAAAAATTATCAAAATGCCTCAAAATAGCTATTTCTTATATAGTCATTCAATTAATGTTCCTGCCGCATATTAACAACATTTGTTTAACAAAATTGAAAGATAACCATCCTGTAAATTCCCAGTGAGTTATTAGAATTACACAATTATTTTATGTCTGAGCAAAAAACATTGACTTGACCGAAGATGCTGTTCAAGTCACATTATGAATAACCCTTTAGTTAGAGGCATTGACTGCATTTTCAGCATGACTGCTAAGCGCTGATGCTTTGGGCTGTGACCATATGTGTGGTGGCCGTCTCAGTAGTTCAGAGCACCACACTGAACAGTTTTATGCAAAAGTAAAATCAGCTTCTGATCCAGGCAATGGTTCAATAGTACCCAGACCCAAACGTTTTGATCCTAATACTGGATCAAAATGCTGCAGACAGATGAAGCGAAATATATTGACTTGGTATAAAGTCATTCTCTTTGTTCTTTTATTCAGAAAGTTTTAACGAGTAACAAAGTGTCACTGTCATCACTCGACATCAGATCAAGTATTTTCCGTTCTCTGACAATTGGTGCAAACCCATGAAGTTTGGTATGTTCTCTGCTTTGGACACACGGGATAGTTTTACAGATGCTTTGTCTGCACTTGATCCAGAGGGAGTTTGTAGTTCTTTGTAATTCTGCACTGCTCAAATCGGGTACTAATGAGTGTTGAACCATGAGCTCAAGTTACATTTCGGTGAGGACAAATACACAGAATACGTTTTGCAGGTGTGCTTGGAGGAGATGGAACTCTTCGAAGCTGGGTTACTAATGTTAAAATGGGGATTTCAGGCTCAAATTTTAGCATTTACAGATCCTTAACCTAATTGTCAGATTTGGTTTGACTGGTACTACTGGAACTTGGAAAGCTCAAAATGGGAAAGAGAAGACTTAAAACCAATCCACCATCCACTGACACCAGTGCAGGAATGCTTTTGGATTTTAGCTTCTTTCCTGGCACCACAGTGGAAGTCAGCAAACACAGGCTGCTCCAAGGAGATTGCAAAGGGATGCATTCTTATCATCCCTCCCCACACTTTTCATTTGAGTATTTGCTTGGGTTTTTTTTGCACTTTTGAAGTTCTGAATCTGAATTTTAGCAAGTAAGATTACAGGCCTTGGCGTTAAAACTGCTGAGCACCTTTGTCTGTTACTGTAAGAGGTGCCTGGCTAGAGGATGCCACATGACCTCAAAGTACTGGTTGTGATGGTGACTGCAGACTGATGGCTAAATAGTGACAATAATCAAAAGTACAGAGATGATGAAAACATGGCTCTATTTGGAAAAGATTCATTTGATAATCTGTGGTGCTTGCTTAGGGATTTCCAAACATCTGCCCTATCCAAAAGGTTGACATAATGATAGATCTATGCAGTAAGGACATGATCTCTGATAGGGTTACTCTTAGCCTTCAGAAAAATCATATTACTTTGCTTTCATTGTTCTAGCAGTATGTTGAAGCTGCATTAAAAAAAATGACCAAAACCTCACATATTTAATAATATACAAAAAGCAAGCTGAGGTTCAAACACAAAACAGTTTGAGGGCATCAGGAGGCTCTTACAAAAGGGATGGCTCATGAAAATTAATGTTCAGAAAAACTGGGAAAAAATGATCAGATTTAAGAATATAAAATTATTGTCAGATACATGTGAGAGAAATGTTTTTGTATAAGTTACTAAATTTAAAATGTGGAGTCAGTAGCAAAATGTACTGTATTCCAACTGACATTTAAGGATAGGTACCTAACAAGAACTTTGCTGCAAATATTATACCTCCAGGGCTTGTGCAGGTATTCTTTTTTTTTTTTTTTTTTGCTCATTTACCATGTCTCCAGGTGTTTTGCACATTTTCAAAATGTGTTCTCATCTTACAGGCTTTTTTATCTTGCAGATGATGAATGCATTTGCATAAAATAAAGGAGAGAAGAATTTATTTTCCATTTTTATTCAGGATTTTAGTTAGGAATTTTGCATTTTTCTGTTTGTTGATGTATTATTATACCAATTGAACAAAATCTCTTCTGCTTCTTGCCTTTCAAGGGAAATGTCAGTCATGAAGTCTGGTAATGGAAGTTTACTTTTTTCTTTTTTTCTAAATCCTTTATTTCTGTTTCTCACAGAACTTCTGAATTTGGACATGCTATTTATTGTCAACATAAAAAAAATCTCCTTGCTCTTTGGGTTTAGAAAAAAAATTGCAAATCAGTGTTGTTAACTATGTTTTGAATGCAGTTGATAAAATAGAAATGAAATGTTGTTCTTCAAAAAAATAATAATGAATCTTCTTACCTATTCATTACTATTTTCTGTTCTGCCATGATTTTTATGTACTTTTATTTGTGTAACTGTGTCTAACCCCAAGGAAAGAAATTGAGTTTAAGTACCAATGTCCTATGGTTTCATGGGGGGGTTAGATGCAGTTTTTAGAGTTAGTTGGTCTTACTCGCTTACATTTTTCTACAGAAAGTGAACTGAGCTATTTTGAGCATTTAATGTGCTAATTCTTTTCCTCATGATTAAAGTCATAAAACTGTTCTGACCCAGAGAGAAGCTTTCTGAATGTATAATTTCAATTTTCCCTGTGTTCCTAAAGCCAAACAATATTGTGCTCTTCTAAAATGGAGATGTGCTCATAACACAGGTTCATTGTTTGCATCTGATTGCAACATATCCCACAGCACTGCTGTGGTTTAAAAATGGTTCATAGAGGCCAAATTCTCTAATGAGATGCCAAGAGTGAGGCTTCACACTTACTTAAGGCACTGTGAGCTATTTCTTCAGAGAAGAATGCATAAAAGGTGATTGTATTTTCAAGAAATTATTCTTTTACAGAATTCTGTTTTCTGATCACTTAATTGATTGCCTATAGAAAGAGCCAGCAAATCTTCTGGCTCGTTAAGTGTGACTTTGGGGGTCATTCTCCTGTGTATTTGGTCCTCTCTGTATCTAAATTATTGCCTTTAGAATTCTTCCCTCTAAAGATGTTTTAGTTTAGTGGAGAGCATACTCTTTGGAGGGGAAGTTTCCTTGCTTTTTCCTGCTTTCAGAAAACATTTGAAATGCAACATGCTTTTCCCCAACATGCACATGTATTCTCCATGTGCTAATTCATTACTGAGGATTTTTCTGGTATTTTAAATTGAGAAATTACTGGTGCTTGCTCAAAGCGACTCCAGATACTTTCAAGTCACAAGGCTGCCTAAATAATCTATCTCTCCACTCTGTCTGTACTCCCATCATTTTAACATTTTTTGTAACCCACTGTCAGCACTGTGAGTCTTGAAGGTGATTTTGTTAACCCAAGTGACCTTAGGCACACACCCAGTTATTTTTGTGATTTGATGTGTTGCAGGTTCAATTTTACCAGGATCAGTCTATGAGAAAGGAGTATTTTTGGCTGTTATGTTTGTGTTAATCTAAATTACTTTAGATTGAGCAAAGGCTTGATTCCTTGCTTGCCATGGTTAATTGCTTTTGTAATTATATTGATTTTTCCATGCTAGGTCAGTATTTGTAGCCAGAAGCTGTTTTTTTGAACTGGCTATGTCATCTTGAGTCTCCATACATGTGAAGATAATTGTAAAAAGCTTAAGAACTGTCACTGTGAGGGTTTGAATCTGTTCTGTACATAAAATACATTTTAAATCATAAAAAAAACCCCAAATAACAACAGACAAAACCAAATCCCAATCCAAAACCAGCCTGAATAGCTACCAGTTCCTGCTACCAAGCTAGGGGCTTCTAAATACCTAGGCTGAGGAATGGTTTTAATGTGCATCCCATTCTTTTCAGTTAGGGGCAGAAGGATAATATGAAACAGCAATAGTGACAGCCAGTGCCTTCATCATGAAAGCTCTTACAACTAGAGAGCACAAAGAGGAAGAACATGTCACACCAAATGAAGAAAAATCTCCTTCAATGTTTAAAAAAATTCTCCATTTGCCTTATCCATCCATATTGCCTTTAGTGCACAGTCCTGTGTGAATTCACTGTTGCAAAGCCAGACATAGCTCAAGCCATATTAGTTAATATTTTTCACATATTGAGCAAATTGAGAATTTTCCAGGCTGGAATGTTCCTGATAGCATCCTAATTATTGTGAAAGTGCCAGCATTCTTTACAGTTGGTGATTCACTGATGCAAAGAGTTAATGATTGATCCCATGAGAGAAACAATTCAAACTGGCTTCCATCCCATCTTACCACATATCAGGGAGAGTATGAGGCAGCTTTGAGGTCAGGCCACATACGAGCCTGGTCACACAAGAACACTCAGGGAAGATGAGATTCTGAAACTCTTTGAATCTTTTCTGGCTGACTTTCCATCCTTTAAGGTCCCATCATTTGGAGCTTAATTTTCCAAAAGACTGCCATGAAATCAATCCTCCATGTGCTAAATGCAATGATTTTTCTTGCAAATTATTGTCACAAACTGCAGATGTGATCCTGCTTATTAATAAACCAAAAATAAGTGGATTTATGAAAGTTCAGAAAAGCAAATATATTCAATCATCAAATCAAAGCATAGACTATTTTGTCCCAGAAAAGCAAATTAGAACTCTGAATTTCCAACTCATGGAAGAGAAATTCTTTCTGCATTAAAGCCAAGACCCTCTTCTGCCTTTGCATTAAAGGCTGTTAACATGCAGCTCATGAGAATGGCCTCACAGCCATTCCTGTGGTTCTTCCTGCCTCTAGATGGGTTAAGAATAGCGAGCAATTTACTGCATTCGTTTTTCAGTCTTGTTTTTCTCTTCCCATCTGTTCAGGGGTATTTCTTCCCTCTCCTCTGCTCATCCTTACTTTTTGTTCTCTGGAAAGGGAGTTCACAATGTTTGCAATATCTTCACATTACTGAAGGTGACACTACTAGCATCTGACTGCAGAGAGATGTTGCTTCTTTTAAACTGGTGAAACAACCTTGTCAGCATCTTCACTTGACTCCCTCAGCTTTGCCAGCTTGACTTTTAAAAATTCAGTTGATGTAATGCTGTATTCTTCTTCAAGGCTTTCACTTTACATTCTGGGGTTGAGATACTGATAATGTTGTTCCCAGATTTCACAAAATGTTCTTTTCTGACTGAAAGGTTGTTTTTTAAGAATGAGAATTTACCTTTGAGTTTGAAGTAAACTAGTCAAATTAGTCTACAAAAAGGTTCCATCATGGGATTTAAATTATGCTAATGGAATAATGACATCGATCAGTCTGTCTTGAGTTTGTTTTGAAAATATGCATCTTGGGATTTTTCTACCTGTTTTATGCCCACCCTGACCTAGTAGTATTGTTTTTATTAACTTTGTGAGTTCAAAATGCTCTGTATTTCTGGCAACTGATTTGAATCTTTTATTATTGTGTCATGCTGGTCGCTGAAAGAAACTTCATTGAAGCTGATGGGCTTATTAATATTCATGCTTCATTCACAATAAATGCAGTCCCCATGCTCTTCTGTCAACTGGCAGCTGAAACAATATTAGTCACACCTACAGCACAGGACACATGGACAAGAGATTTAAGGAACCTGTGTAGGAGGTCCTGCTGTTGGTTCAGATAAAATGTTTCTGTGGGTGCTGACACATCAACCTAGAGAAACACTACGAAATAGGACCAAAGAAGCACTGTGAACATATTTTAACCAAGAAAAGGGAAGAAGACCATTTCTTTGCACAGTTCTTGAAAGGAGACTTGGAACTACAAGCAAAGAGAGGTTTATTTCTGGTCTGGATTCTCCTTCTTTCTAGGGAAACAAAACCATAATGTGGACATGAAAGACATTGCACCTAATAAATTCTTTGCTCCATCACTGCTTTATCTCCCTAAGAAAAATAGCCTACAAACCTTCTTTTGGCTCAACCTAAGTCGAAAATTATGACATTTAACAGCAGAGTGAATCCAGTTTCTGAGGAGATAAGTTGAAAGTTTCTATTAACCTTGAACTTGCTTAGAACGTGAAGAAAGGTAAAAACATTTTCAATTGAAATGATATTCTATTTCTAATATCCTGGAGGAGAATACTTGTATTGTCTCACCTTAAATCATGTACGCTGCTACTACTATCCAAACATGATCTTCTTGGGAAGGAAATTGAGATTTATTCATTACTTCAGGAGCCCAGCTCATAGGCTGAGCAGATCAGTGTGACGGGGGTTTGAGCAGTCAGTTTGGCTGCTGACATATTATTACTACACTTCTTGAAAAATGCTCACTTCTTTAGCATTGGGAGCTAGAGCCTGACTCTCTACTCTGGGGGCTATCACCCCAAATTGTCAAGAACACAGCTGCAGGGTGGGAAGGTGAATAAAAATCTACCTGTCCTGGCAGGAATCCAGAGAAGACTTGGATGGTTCCTGCCAGAAACTGATGACTTCTAGGACAAACTGGCAATGAATTAATTAGACAAACTTAGGCTTGCATATTAAATTCAGTGAAAGAAAGCCAAAAGTGTTCTGAGAGGATGTGGAATTCTCTGCAGAACCTGAGTCTTCCTGCATCAGTGCATCAGAAGAGGAAGCAGTTACCAGTGAAGAAAATAGAAACGGATTGTTACAAGCCCATAAATACAAGCACTATGGAGAAGATTTTGGTCTCTCCCCTGACTGATGATTTAGTGTTGGTTCTTTTTAGAATAGAAGGGTTTCTAAAATAAGAGAGTTTAAAAATGATATAAAACAAGAAATTCCAATTAATTGCTGAGATGCTAAAACCTTGCCCATAATGAACAAAAAATAAATAAATGTACTTGATATAAAGCAAGATGCCTCAGTAGTTGTGAGGACATATGAATTCATAATTACTTAGGATTTCTCTGTGATAAAAATGAATAATGAATACCTACAAAGTTTCCTACAGAGACAGTTTATGGGAATCCATTTTAAAGATAAAGCCCGGGTCAGTGAAGGAAAGAGTCTATAAAGGCAACTGATCTGAATGGATAGATTATCCTGTCTGTAAAAGCACACATTGTAGCTACCTGCTGTGGTAGTTTTCTAGAAAAAGAAGGAAAAGATAAAGTGAAACAATTTTCACAAAGGGATTCTAGCTGCTGAAGGCTTTTTGTCTTTGAAAGAGAGATGGATGCTTGTTTATTTGCTGAGCACTTTGATGAGCAAAAGCAGTAGGAAAAACATAGATGCAAAACAGGAAGAAATATATCTAGTAAACACATGGATACAGGAAAACTGCAGGGGAGAAAATAAGCTTATTTTGGTGCTGAATTTACCCCAAAGCATTGCTCTAGCATTAAATGTAAAACATGTGATGATCTAAGAAACTTTTATCATTGGAAAGCAATCGTCCTGATCAAATATGGATCCTTTACAGCAATGATGAAAGGGAAATACTTTATTAAACAGCTAACTCACCATTTACCTGCTGCAAAGATGGAGTAAGTCCTCTAAACCATCAAGAAATTAATCACACCTTCCTCGGTTTGAAGCCTAACCTTTTCATCATTGTTCTGATGAAAAGATAAAAGCAGATCCTGTAGGCTACTGAGAGGATGTTTACAGGAGGATTCGTGCTTGCTAAGGATGGAGCCAGGGACACGGCACGAAGAGAAGGCTGACCCAAAGGGCAGTAGGAAGACTGCCCTCACAGCAAGCTAAGGCCTCTGCTGAAAAACAAACACAGTGTCCACACTGCATTCGGGAAAACACTGGGAATGATGTTCCATGACACATAATGCTTGTTCAACCCAGGTATTATTTGGTGCATGCTGGTGTCTTGAGTGGAAACTGGTACATCTGCCAGAGACCCCTGATAAGCTGGAGATTTCTTACTGGCTGCTGTACGCAATGAGATAGAGCCTGTTTAAAACAGAGGCCAGCGTGCACAGTGTACCACATCCACCTGCACTCTCTGAAAAAAATAAGGAGGAAGGCTCCCATCTGTGCAGCTCTACAGATAATCAGCCACACTTTGTAAACCTCGTCTTACTACAGAGCGGTTACCGAGTTGCAAAGTTGAACCGAGTTGCAAAAGCAGTGGATAGATGGGCAAAGGGAGGCATTTCAAAGCTGAGCTAAATGCTGGTTTAGTATTTCTGCAGCTCATCAGGGCTGTTAACAACTGCTCCCGTCCAAGCCTGTTTCAGGTTGCCTTTTGTGTGGGGCAGGGATTCCAGTATTTACACCTTGAGAGAAGCCCAAAACAGGTAAATGAAGTGGGCAGTAGCTATTTGCAGCAAATGGAGAAGTAAGAAGCATTTCCTCAGGTTTTGTGCTGGAGGACAGAAATGTCATAGGTAGTGCACCCCTACTGTGGTTCCTAATGGTCGTGAGTCATAAAGGTGTACTGCAAGGTTTTAGCAATTACCTTTGCTAAATCTCATGTCTAATTGAGAAAGCTTTGATGGAGCAGATGCTGCCTGAAAAAGACAGAAAGGAACTGATTTATTAAGAATGGAAAATGTGTTTAGACAGAAATATATTCTGTTTTGTTTAATGTGAGTGGGGGCACAGGTTCCTGGAGCATACTCTGAGACTTCTTAAGGAGAGGACCCAGGTACCAGAGAAGAGTAATGAAATGGTAGATACGTCCATGCTACAAAGCAATACCACCACTTCTTAGATAATAAAGGCTTTTAATTTACAGCAGAAAGTTTGAAATATGAAAGATTAAGTAGAGAAGATAGGAATTACTTCCCAACAGCAGATGATGATTGATGCATGTTGCAAAACCTAAGCAAAACCAAAAATGTGGGGGAAAAAGTGCCTAATTCTTGTGAGGCATTTATTTTAGTGTATCATTCTACTTGATACGGACTGGTAGTCAGCTTTTTTGGGTTCCAGTGAAGAGCTGCTGAAGGCCAGCAAAGAAACCTTGACATAGAACCCAAGATTTTAGCTTCTCTCTTAGTTGAAGGGGGAGAAATGTAAAGAACTCTGATGTTAAAGCTGATATAATTGAGAAGAGATGGAAGTGTTCCTTATGGCTGTTCCCAAATCCTAAAATATCAGAGTCCAGAACATTTGCTTCAGAAAATATATCTTTAAATTGGGCATGGCCTATCTCATTACATGTTAAAGAAATGGGAGTCTGGGAAATAGTAGGAACTCTTTTATTGACATTCGTTGAAGGGTTATGAAATAATCATGGAAAGATTACACTGAAGTCTTGGGCTGGTGATTGAAAATGTCTTGAAATAAATGTAGCATGCAAATACTACAATTTTAAAATAATTTATATTTTTTAAATTACTTCTTTCTGCTGGAATGGACCTTGTTGCCATTCTAGATTCCACCACTGTGACAGACCCTAAGTGTTACAATACTTGGTGGGTGAAATCTACTGTGTGTCTGCTAATGCTCATCCTTTAGATTATTGAAAAACTGCTCTAAGTTTTTTATTCACCAGGCAGCTGGAGCTCTAGGGACTGTTAAAACATAGACACCATGCAGGGCTGACAATGAGGTTGTGCACAGGAGGGTCTGAATGAAAATCCGGTGATCTGGAAGGAGCTGTGTGTGCATGAGTGTTGGGGAGAGGGAGAGGAACACCACAGCGGCACAAATGTGAAAGAAACGCCAGCGAAGCACTTAAAACAGAACACCTGGGGGAAAAAAGTGCAAAGAGTGCTATGGGGCAAGTGCCACACAGGAAATGCTGGGAACCATGAACTCCATGGGAAATGATTTCCATCATTTGCTTCATATTGAATTTAGGACAACAGAACTGTATGTATACTATTCGTAAATAAACGTGATCGTGCCAAAGGGTTAACTGACTTATAACTGCCTTTCCCATCTGTGTGACCCTTTTTTTTTTTTAGCTCAGTGGTTGGGTCCAAAGGATATCCATAATTTGGATTATTTGGGAAATCTAGTTCATCAGTGTGAAACCAGCAAATCCCCATAAGGGGGAGTTTCATGAATAGAGTTTTGCTTTTTTCCCCCTCCCTTTTCCTCTCTCCACCTGATAGTAGAGTGACTTAATACCGAGTATCTGGGCTACCATTAAGGGACTTGGAGAAAACAGATGAACAGGTAAGAAATGAGCTATGTTAATGGAATGTGCATTATAAAAAGGTAAAATGGTCCTTTTAGACAAAGTCTAAGAAAGGAGGCTATACTGTTTTCATGTGCTATGCCTACATATAATTTATATGAAAATGAAAAGTTATTACTTGTTTTAACATCTTTTTTTTTACAATAATTACGGGCTTGCTGTGGTATGGAAGTGACCTAATAGTTACAATTGTGACCTCTAAGTTATTGTTAATTTTACTGTCAGTATGTGCTTCACATCTCCTACTTAATAGTATGCTAATTGTACAGCAGGATGTCACATTCTCCAACATACAGATTCCCTATTTCAATTACAGCTAAGTAAATCTCCATTACTAATGAGTAAGCATTTCTTTTCCATGTACATTTGCATTATAATGGACATTTTCTTTGTGCACTAAAATTATTCTTTCCTTGACAACAACTATGTATTTTATTTTACAGTAAAGGCTACGACATGATGATTCATTCCTTTCTGTTGGGTTTATCTGTATTTAAATTGTCAAATGTTCTGGATAGCCTGACATTTTCTATCCCATGTTATTTTTCTGTACTTCCAGAATAAATGTATGTATTTGCTTTAAGACAACCTACTTAAGACAAAGAAAAGTAAGCTTTCATGCCAGTCATGAATTAAGATGTATTTTTGAAATTGTTGCAGTACTTCACTCATGTTGCTGAGCAATCTCAGCTATTTATGTCAGTACAAAGTGACCTTTATGATACCAGGTTTGAAAACGGATTTGAATATAAAGAACAGGTGACCACTTGTGACCCATATGATTGCAAGATCCCGCTCTGCTTAACAGAGCATAGCTCTCTGGCTATTGCACACAGACCCCAAACTCATTCGCTGCCCTGCTGGTGCATAGATCCACGAGTGCAGCGGGCAGCTGGGCAGAGGGAAGGGGGAAGGCCTCCTGCTGGATCTCAGTTACGCAGCTTTGCTGCCAAATCCGCTCCCTCTCGGGGCCAGCCCTTGGTGCTGCCGGACCGCCGGACTTGGGCGGCCGGCCGAGGATTCCCTCTGTCCGCCAGCACCGTGACCCGGGAGCCTTCCCTGCCCTGGGCCAGGAAACTGAGTGCCAGTGGTGAGATCCTTCCTGCAGCCTGCATGGCCCCGGGAAGGTGCATCACCTTCTGTACACAAATAAGGACTGAGAGTTTTATTGACCAAGTGGTAGCCCAACCTTTGATGATATGCAGCTAAAGGTGTTGCTTTGCTTTTGGTGGGGCCACTCCCTGTGCAGTAAATTGTGTTAGAAGGAATTTTTTTAGATGCCCGGAGAAGGTTTATGTATCAAAGAGAGTGCATTAATTAACAATCATTAATATCCTTGATGATTTTTAAATTGGCCTGGTGGTGGGTGTGTATATGGATAAGAATGATGGGTGTTGGGATCTTTTAATCATATAAATACATGGGATATTTTAAAGACATAAAATGTGGTGAAAGTGTCAGGTAGCATTCCAGGAATGCAAGAGGAAATGTATGCAACCAGAAGTTAGAACTAACAGATTGATTTCCTGGTCACTGTGCATGAATTCTTTCTAGCCTTGTGTATATCCTGATAATCAGATGGCTTACAGTATAGATACAAAGTTTGTTTTGTTTTTATTTTGAAAGGCCTACGGTATGCAGCCTTTTTCCCAGACAGCAGCAAAAAACAAGGTGAACAATTTTTGCACTATGTGGTTTTGAATTCTGTCATATTTTCTATTCCGTTTCTGTCCCCCATGAGGGTAGCTTAGTTTCCTCTCCCAGCCGCCAGCGGCCCCGCTCCGAGCCCCGGGGCCGGCGGTGGCGGTGCCGGCCCGGCTGTGGCGGCTCCCNCAGCGCCCGGCCCCGGAGCTGGGCGCAGCCGAACTAATCCCATTTCCTGCATGAAAATAAACGGGGGAATAAATAAATAATAAAGTGCTGGGAGCGCAGTCCCCTCCCACCCGCGCTTAGGTAAACCGAGAGGAGCAATAACCAACATTTCATTGCTGTTGGAGGAAAAGTAATGCCTCTGACCTCGCTTGTTGGAATCAATAGGGCAGTTGTCCACAAAGGGTTGTGTACCTTTTGTATATTTTTTTACTAGCTTTTCGAATATATTGCACAAATGAATGTTTTATGTATACTTATGCACTAAATATACTGCATTAAACTAAAACTTTTTTCTTGTATTTAAAAAGAATGAGGTTTTCAAAACTTTACAGTGTGAATACTGAAGGAAGCCTCTTCTGGTGTTTGATTTAACGTCATGGTTCTGGCTTGGGTATATATGTTTTCTTGCCAGCAAATATATTTCCATATGTTTATGAAATTCCACGTCTTTTTGCCAGCATATTCCTTAACAGTGGAATATCTGGGAGATACAAATATGTAACTAGTACAAATGAAAATTAAGAATCCTGGAATCCTGATTCTGTGGTGAAATTGCAGGACCTCTTGGGGGTCTTCTCAGTTTATTTTTTATCTAAATATACATTCAACCAAACCTGATTATTTTTCTCGCTTGATTGGCCCTTTACTCCCATCTGATTTTTTTTTCCATTTCATGCATACAGTTAATATAAATGAAATACAAAACACTATTTTATCTTGATTTTTCGCAGTCTGCAGGCAAATCAAGTACACTAACAATGCAGTATCTTTAGTTGTTTACAAAACATCCTAAAGAAAGGGCTCCCAAAGTTCACAGACACAAGACTTTGGAGGGGAAAGATTTGGTGAAACAAGAATGTGTTCTTTATAGCCAAATTTGGTGGTGTTATGCCATTTTGAGATATACAGAACTAGCCATTAAAATGAAATGAGGAGAAATGACAAAAGGTCAGGTTACACAGTTAATCTGCACAACAAAGGAGGGCAAAGTTCTGAGTTCAAAAATCACTGCTTAAGATTTCATAGAGCAGTTTTTCCCCCCTCTAAACTTGCTGCCCCTGCAATCCAACATTCATGGTATGTCGACTTTAGTGCAGGCAGACTGGGTTGAGGCTGTCCCAAAATCTCTCGTGTTCATAGGGGCTCTGGTCAGACGAGTTCTGTGCACAACACGGCTGCTCTTCAGCACAAGGGACTGGAAGCGCCACTTGAGTGTGGCATTTCTCACGCTGCTCCGCTGGAGGAGACCTTTCACACAAGGACTGCAGTTCCCAGGCACAGAATAATGAAAATCAGACAAATGCCAGCTCTGGCAGTCAGTGGGAATTGCTAACTCCACCTTTACAACATGACATTAGAAATAGCTTGATCACATCTTTATCAAGATAATTTATTGAAGAATAGGAGTAGTTTGTTCAGGGATCTGAACCCATTGAAAAGTGACATTTGACATGAAAAAGCATTGGGAGTTTTATCTGAGATATGACAGCTATTTTGTCTTCTAAGTGTAGAGAAAACTGTGGCATTTCAGATAACAAACATAAACATTTAACAGTGGCCACTGGCAATTCTGCTTGGTTTTAGAACTATGGATTCCTAGAGCAAAATTCTGCCTCCAAATTATATGCATGCTGCTCTCATTTATTTCAGCAAAGCTTGTGCATGTTTCAAAGGTCAGAATTTGGCTGTTGGGGGTGAATTTTCAAGGAAGAGTATATTAAAGACATCTGTGCATCAGCAGAACCATATCCTTTGTCTTCTGTAGAACATTTCAGGAATAAGCCGGGTGCTATTGAGCACGGCAAGTGAAACATTTTATATTTTTTGAATTGCATTGGGATTGCTTAGCAGAAACATTTCTTGCAGTAATTGGTTCATGATTTCATTTATTTCTTGTAACTCCACACTTTGATGCTGAAAAGTTGTCAGTTTTAAGAGAGTAAAACTGGAAGGGACCGCCCTTCAGAAAATTACAGTTGAAAATACAATGCAACAATCAAACTAAGGGAAATAATCTAAGAAAATTGGTATGGTCTGTTGAGGTGCACAAATTTTTGTTTGCAGTCTAATACAGAGAGGTCAACAAATGTTTCACACAAAGGTAGAAAACAAACCCACTTTTCATTGTGGACAGAGCTCATATTTGAAATTGTAACTAATCAGACACTGGAGAAAATTAAAACTTGGCATTCATATTCTATTGGAATTAGTGTGTATTAAATTGATGAAGATCTTTAAGCACGTAGGTTTTCCCGTTTTTTAAAAATTATACACTTCTTTAAAATGTTTATAATGTCTTATTGCTGCTGGATTTCAAGACATATCAATTTTGTTCTTAGTTCCTGCAAATTTTGACATAATGTCATACCAAAATATTTTGTATTTTTTGTAGGACTGGGAAACAGAAAATCATGACTGGTATTGTTTTGAATGCCATTTGCCTGGAGAGGTGTTGATATGTGACCTGTGTTTTCGTGTGTATCATTCCAAGTGTTTGTCTGATGAGTTCAGGCTTAGAGACAGCAGTAGTCACTGGCAGTGCCCAGTTTGCAGGGTGAGTACCTATGAGATTTCATGTGCTGATTAGAGGATTGATATTCATTAATAGATTTATTAAGGTGTCCAGATGGTCTGGCCAGGTTAATGGGTAAAGAACTGAATTTTGAAACGATGGTACATACCTAGAGCATCTGTACAGAAGTACCAAAACGTGGTGCATGCAGCTGATGGCTATTTTTGAAGACTCCAGCAAGTTTTACTTGCACAGTACCCTGTGCCAGAGAGTGTGCACCTGAGTGCAGTAAAGTTGTGGGAACCTTCAACGAGAGTAAATAAATTGTTGTATGAGATGCTACTGTTTTTACCTAATGTCATTTTAATGAATTATTTTTGTATTCTGATGAATTGTATTCTTAATATTGTACTGGAATTATATTTTACGTTATAAAGCAACAATCATGTTACTGATGAAGCTAGTATCAAAAATACGGAGTTAAATCCTGCGTTTCTTTTACTGATCTGGATTCTATTGGTGTAAAAAGGGCAATCTGGATTTCACTCATGGCATCCGTATCTATGTTGCTTTTTCTTTAAAAATGCTATTCTTATGAGTACGGCAGGGAGACAGCAAAAAGCATTTTTTATATACTTTCCAAGAATGGGCAGATACGTTATCTACATGTCATTAGAGGACTAAACATTCTGGTCAGGCTGGTGCTCACTGGTACCTAGAATCAGCCAAACACCTGTTGCTGTTGTCATCTCTGCGCCACCGCCTCAAATGGAGCACTTCACTAGGCTTTCTGCAGAGCTAGGCTCCCTTCCTCTGGAAGGAATAATACATGTGAATGGTTCAGATAACATTGTCGCTACAGAAAGGCATAAAACTGCCAGTTCCGCGCTGCCTAGGATTGCTGGAGAGAGAGGCAATTCCTTTGCTAAAAGCTTGGATTAGCTCTAGAGCAGCAGACTGACCTAAGATGATCTGTGCTGCAAGGAATGTAAGGTTTCAGGCCCTTTGTGGGATGAGGAAGCAGTTGTTGAAAGCACGTGGATTGTTTTGTTTCAAAACAGTACTTTTTGACTGCTGTTACCTTAGAATGAGTTCCAGAAAATCTGTTGGTATTGCCTCAGATTGGGAACTCTCAGGTTTAGGGAAATAGCAAGAAAATCAGGCCTGCCTCAAGGAAGCTGAAGAATGAAAAAAAGTAGTGGCAGTGAAAAAGAATAAAGACATATACTGTATCTCTCCATATTGAATTGCTAGCATTTTAATTTAGCTATTCAATATTCCCGCTGTTAAAAAAAAACAAGTATGACCATATATAGATGAATTACTCACAGATTTTTAAATAAATCTCTTTAATAATTTTTGGCTCTTATAATAAGTATTGATAATTCTTATAAATAGTTAAAATCAGGTAAATTACATCCAGTCTCCACTCTAGTTTGCCAGGAATCTTAGATGGCGCCTGGTGATAGTAGAGAATGTGGATGGTTTATGCCACCTTGTGTATGAGGTGGTTTCATGACGTCTGTCTTGTACCATGGACATCCTCAGAGTGGAAATGCTGAATCATTGCTTGAAATACGCTCTGATATGTCAGCTTTGAGAACAGTTTGACTTTCATCATGAAGCCTTGAAGTCCTTTATGGCAATGATATTAAATAAATGTTTACCTTAAAAAAAAATGCAGTGAAACTTGAACCATGTGCTCTCTGCCTGTCTTTCTGCATCTTGGTTCCTTTTTTTAAATACAAATATTAAGGAGAGGTTTTGGGGGCTCTTAAATACTTCCTGCCCCAGAGGCCTTTGGCTTGCTTAGTGCCTCAGGTGATGATCAACCTATTTTTGTGGATATTGCCATTGTGAATGCCATGGCATCCTTTCTCCCCCTGTGCCAGCAGCTCCTATTTTTCTTGTCGTTAATTCAAATCCCTTCAAGCCCTAATTCTGCAACTTGGACTAAGAAGGCTTGCACGGTCCCTGTAAGTGTGGGAGTCAGCATCTTTGTGTCAGTATTCATCCTTCAGTAGTCTGCTACTTTCTCCCCACCCTCCTAGGGAATGACTGCTCTAATTTCATTTTAAAAGCAAGAAAGTGGCCTATATTCAAAAAACTAATAATGTGAAGAGAGCCCTGGCTGATGTCCAGAGGGCATAACAGAGCTTAACCATCTTGCATAAGGGCAATGGAGGATTTACATTGCGTTATCAGCAGTAAATATGTATCTTCAAGAAAAGTGATAGCTGGGACAAAGAGATACATATATTTTCATATTTAATTCCATAACTGGACATAGCACTTTTCACTTGGAGATTTCAAAGCTCTTTACAAAGGTGAAGTAAAAGCATGTTTAAAACATAATATATTGGGAAAAATAATCTAAGAACACTCCATTCTTACGTAAAGATTGCTTCTGTAATGCTGCCAAGGTCAGCAAGCCTTTGGATTTTTCATTTCACAATTGCTGGTTGTATTAGTTTGATCAACCTGTGCAGCTTTATCTTTCACACTAGACTACTCAGAAATATTTTATAAAGGCCATTGCTGAGGATTTATTCATAACTTTTTTTTTTTCTTCCCATGTAATTTATAACAGTCCTTTTCAAACCTTGTTCTGAACTCTGTTTGCCTGCCCATGGTTTTACTCCATTGCATCCATAAACAACAATGTCCAGTTCCTCATCTGTTTCTTTTTTTAAATTGATAGTACCACTCTGAATATTTTTGTACCCTATATAACTCTCAGCAGGAGTCAAAAGTCAAACAAAGTTCAATTCAAACCACATTGCACTGATTGAAATTTTTCCCTGACTGTTGACTGATCATTGTCTTAAGTGAAATAAATTGGCATTATCAGCAAAATTCCTGGTAGACAGGTCACAAGAGAAAAACTTAATATTGAATGAGCTTAGAGATTACATTTTTCACTACTGGAATAGTCCATTCCAGACAGGGTTAGTCAACTCGGTCTCTGAAGGATGTAGGAGACTTGTACATTTATTGCTTCTCTTCAGTTAAATAAAACAAGGGAATTAATTTTTTTCGGCTGTTAATTTAGTACCTAAAGACTACAAAAAGTACTGCCAAAATACTGATTTCTTGGAGGGGGAATAGATATGTACAAAATAATGAATGGGAAAATTTTGATCATGATGGTGTAACTGACTATTATTATTTCTTGTCTAAAAATCCAAATTAAAAAACATATATATAAGAAGGCAAAATTAAGTCTTTTGAGATATCATTTGTCCCAGAGAAATAGATTTTGATTTATGAAACCCAAGGAAAGAATTAGCCATGTGGTTTTTTACTTGACTCCTAAATTTTTTTACAATCATCTGATCAGAGATTGGTCTTCCATGCATGTTGTTTGCAAGGACTTATAGCCAATTTACCTATCATAGTGGTTATTCCAATATTCCTGGGGTTTATACATAGGAGACCAAAGTAATCTCTAGAGCTTAAGATATTAAATACTGTGCTGGTAAGTGTTCTGTAGATAGGCTTTTTTCTGAGTTCTGGTACTGTACTGAGCATTTTCTAGAGTACATAAAAATGAAAATAAACCATTATGTAGTTCACAATCAACTTCAGACAAAATTTGACGAGTATGACAAGCAGTAGACAGAAGCACAGGAAGATGGAGGTTACTGAAGTTACTCAAGTGCTTAGATCGGGGGGTTTAGGTACCAGCTGTCAGTCAAGGTGGTTAATGTAAAATACAAGGAAGGAGGAAAGAACATTGCTTTATTGACTTATTTCATAGTGTTATGGTAGGATGGAACATATTCTGTATAGGGAAACATATTCTTGAAACAGTATTTGGTGTGATCACAAAAATAGTAGTCATGGATTGGTGGGCCAAGGGAAGTCCTAGTGTAGGACCAGTTCTAGCAGCACATGGCTCAGTGCACGGAGCCCACACCTGAGAGGTGTCAGTCCTCACCAGTCCCTCCCGTGCACCCCGCAGTAAATCAGGGAGCTGACAGAACTGGGCACTGCACAGGGCAAACTGAATAAAGTATAAAGGAATTTGTCCACAGCAGTGAGAAAACTGGGAAACCTCCACTTAGAGCCTTCTGCCACCTTCTTTGTGCAGATAAAAGCATATTTAATTCATATGATACCTCATATTCAGAAAGTGCTTAATGCACCATACAAGTAGAAATCAGTTTGTGGATTCAGCTGAAACATTTCCAGAAGCACCTGATGCTTTAAAAAGTCTAATTTTACTGCATCTGATCGTGAAAGAGGCAAGTCTCAGGGCATATTTTGCTCCTGCAGAAGCTTTTCTGTGTGATACTTAGGGCACGCAGTGCACTGATCGCTCTGAGACCCGTTCCATGTGCCTGCATACCTTTCTTAATGGTACAGGAAACATGAGGACCTGAGGGTTGGAAGTTTGAGAGGGCGACAGAGCGGTAAAGCTTTCCATATGTAGCACCAAATTCCTCTGGCAATTTAAGCCCTAAAAAAGTCCAAGGGCCAGTGTGTAAAGCAAGAAGTTTCTAAAGAGCAGTGGTGAGTGTTTGTTAGATTCATGCTCATAGTTCCCCTCTGCAAATAGACCCCTGGAAATTTGAATTGCTTCTGAAAATGCAACTGATGCCTTAGAAACGTGTATCTGTCATTGAGCAGCCTTCACATGATCCATCACGGAACTGAAATGCAGCGCTTTGATGTGTGTATACACAGGACAGGTGAGAGAGGAAGGGAAAAAATATTCATTAATGGGAGATTATTGGGAAACAGAAACCTCTTTAAACAGTGCAAATGTAATTTAAGTGCTTTTAGGTAGACAGAATGCTGGCACTGACATCTTGCATTTCTTAGAGCATTCCTTTTTTCTTCTCAAATGAAAGACTGCAGCAACTGCAGCACAGGGGCCACTGCCACCCTGGGAGTTGAGAGCTAACTCAGATTGCAGAGGTGTGTCACTTCCATCATCCCTGGTGCTACTGCAGGATGAACTGTTTCTTGGAAGTGCCCCTAGTTTCTCTAGCCACCTGTGGTTTGTAAAGTCTTGCAGTGAAGTCCTGCACTATAAGCATGTCAGAATTGCTAAATAAGTCACATCTGCACAATGCAATATATTGCTACCCTCTTGAACAGCTAGGCAGTATATTAATCTGGAATATTGAATATGAAGAGCAATGTAACCTTAAAGGACCAGTTTCTAAGAAACAGATGTGCTGCAGAGAATAAGGCTCATATAAGGTATTTCCTGCAACCACAAGAAAAGAGTTAGGCTGCAGGCTTGGCCTTTCACCTGCCAAATCTCATTAATCTTCTACATGAGGATTGCTATTGTGAAGGTTATTACTTCGCTCCTTCATCCCCTGTGTAAACACATAGGCCTGACCAAGTCTTTCAGTTTACCTCGATTCAAAGCAGAAGGTTTGCAGGTTTCTCTAAAGCAGTGGTGTGACTTAGGAATTGTCCATGTTGCAGGTTAACCCCAGCAGGCAGCCATGCACCATACAATAGCATTCTCATGTCTCCTCAACTCCCAGCTGAGGAAGTGTCGAGCTGTTCATGGTTTATATTTTAATTTCTCTAAAGGCTTCAATTCAACCCCTGTATCCTTCTCTCCCCCTGGGGAACCCAGGGGAGCATGCACTCCAGCAAGAAAGAAAACAAAACAAAGGTGATGCAAAGGCCATCCCTCCCCACCATCATATATAGATCAATGCCCAGACAGTTCCTTGGTTAAAGATGGCTAAATTCCCCCTGGGCTCCCTCCTCTTCCTTTCTGTTGCTGAGCATGAGGTTATATGGCATGGAGTAGCTCTTTGGTTAGTTCAGGTTGTCTGCCTTGTTGTGTCTTCTCCCAACCTCTTTGTGTCCTCCCCAGTCCACTCACTGTGGGGGCAGAGTGAGAACCTGCCCAGGCCTTTACCGTGGGCAAGCACTGCTCAGCAACAGCTAAAACATCCACATGTTACCAGCACTGTTTTGCTCACCAATCTAAACCACGCCACCATACGAGCTGCTGTGAAGACAATTATTTTCATCCCAGCCAGACCTGGTACAGTCCTACATTAAGATAATTTATCCCACAAATAGGCTATCTAAAAGTATAAGGATCCTGACATTTTGGGGGCTGGATTGAATCTCAGCAGGCTCTTTGGAACAAACTTGAACTTGAACAAGGCTTCCAGTAGAGTATCTTAGTAGATCTGACAGGAAAAAGATAGTGGAGCTTGCCGCTATCATTGTTTTTGTTTCCTTAAAGTAGGAAATTAGACCTAATTTTCATTTATATTTGCTTTTACATCACTCTACCTATAAAGGGGACATGAAAGTGGGTATATTATCTTGTGTCTGAGTAATATAAATAGATTTTATGCAAATCAGAGTCTCCATCTAGTATTATCTATTTTCTTGCTTTAAGTGGTCCTAGGTCAACTTCTCTGAGAAGACTACAAGTCTTCAAAATACAAAGGAGGGGGTTTTTTTTATTAAAAGCTTGCACATTTTCCATTTTAACTTCCAAAGAATGTGTGAATGCTACCTCCTAAATGGTTAATTATTGTTGAAAAGTGAATGAAGTGCTTGAAATGTAACTTGCTTTATACAAAGGGTGAGCAACCTTGCCATAAAAAGACATTTTGCTGGCTCGTAGGCTCCAATTCCCTAAATTTATTACCTTTCAAAATTTAGTAGAGGAACATGGAGATCAAGTTTTTCTTAAAATAAATCAGTGTAGGGAATTGAAGGAAAAGTGGAAAAATTAAAGTTTGCCAGAACTGGCAAGTTAATTATATCATTTTCATTGATGCCTAAGCTAATATTAATTGCTGACATCAATAACTATACAAAGCCAGCTATCTATCTTTTCTTATGATCTGAAGGATAAGACTGTAAACCATCTATCTCAACAGTCTCTTTCAAACTGTCTTGCCCAGCAGGGCAAGAAAAATGGTTCACATGAATTCTGAAATGCTTTCAAAGGTTGATAAATTCAGAGTCATGTCAGAAAAAGAGGTGTAGGACTAGTCAGTGGATGTGAGTTTTTTTGTGTCCTTTTAAGTTTCAGTCTTTTAAAATGCTGTGTCATTAGCAAGCACACAGCACTCCAGTGCCTGAAATGACAAAATGACAGCAGTGTTTCATAATGCAGATAATTTAATGCACATTTGGGTTTTCATTTGCAGTGGCAATGTTGGTTTATGAGAAACTGAGTAGGTGATTTGAATTCCAGCAGAATGCACGTTCAAGCGGCAGTCAGAGTGAAACATTAATATACAGAATGTGATTCAGATATATAGTGCAGGATAAATTCTCTGTCAGTCCAGAGTTTGGAAGGAAGGTCAGGCAACCATTAGTGTTATGAAAATAATGCTTAAAGGAACTGCAGGTATTAGAAACACCTGGGGCTGGCCCTTTCTACACCAGAGGTTTTCCCAGGCAGGAGGAAGCTATAGTGTTGTTATGCACAATGCAGTATCTGAGTAGGTTCGTGACTGACCTGATATTTCAGCACAGTTTGTAATAACTCTAATTGCTGTTAAGCAATCAAATGAGCAGCTTTGCAGGTAGTGTTGTGTACAGTTTTGTTTCAAGAAAGGCAGTAAGTACAATCCTGAGATGTACAGGCTGCAAGTTCGCTGTAGCACAGGGAAACAGCCTGTGGTTTTCAGTGTTCTCAACATCTTGCAGAAGGAATATAAACAGGGGAGACACAATCAAATCCTATCAGCTTTTTTTGTGCTAATGTGTAATTTTACTCTTGCCAAGTAAATTCGTAAAAGCAGGTGCTCTGTACTCTGTGTGCTCCCTATGTCCAGAGTCATATAAAAATAATTAAATGAAAAATAACACACTTCTAGTGACTGATAATTTTTAAGACTTTTATTTACTTATTAGAACATGGATTAATTTTTTTTCTTGCGTTTGCTAAGCAGCCATCTTCTGCACAGTTATGTGGATATTGCTAAAGACCATCAGATTTTGAGGATGCAGGTTTAACTGAGCCAGTTTGGTCCACAAAGTTTGTGCACAAGTGGTGAAATGAGGCATGAGAAGGAGAGAACTCAGCCTGGCAGTCAGTGCACAAGAGGGTGTGAGGAGGAGTGAATGCTTTGCAGGAGATGTGAGCAGTTAGAAACACTTCGGGGTAATAGACCTGGAACCCACGCTGTTGTTTCACTGTGCTTTTGTTTTGGAGAGCTAAAAGCAGGGAGGAGGTAGCGCTTTCCAGCCAGCTGTTGTAGGGCCATGCTGGGCTGTGCACTGCTGCTGGGATTGGAAAGGCTGCTTGTAAGAGCACATTAGGCACTTGTAGAGAGACACCTTCTCTTTAGCAGCACATTTTCAGTATGCAGGGCTTCCCACTGGCCCGTTTATACTCTGAAGGGGGGGATAAGTCTCTATAATAGTCTAAGATGAGAGGGAAGAACTCTGGATCCTGAACTGTGAAAAAGTAGTGATCTGTGTTCCAGAATCTGGATTAAATTTTCTTAAGGAAGAACCACAAAAATCTCAGACTGCTATGTTTCTTGAGCAGTAAAAAGTGCTCTGAGTTTCTACTGGCTAGAGCCAATTTGTCTTCCTCCCAGATGGTGTCATTTCGCTTAGTAAGCACATAATTTGTAGATGGTACAGGATATTATTTTTTAAATTATTTCTTATTTTACTAAAATTATTAATGCCTTGCTAATAAAAAGATCATTAAATAAATTTTTAGCTGCTCCCTAAAATGGCTTTCTTCGTTGCTTTATTCTAATTAGACACCTTTTTTTATGAGAGGTTTTGACAAACTATTATGGATACAAGTGGAAATAAAACTTGTAATTTTTCTGTAGCTGAAGTTCTCAGCCCAGAGATAATTCAAAGCAACATATATAGTCATTGTGGCATGTTAGTGTTACTAATTTCCCAGAAAAGGTTTTCCCTAAGAAATAGTGTTTTATGCGTTTCAAAGTTACCTTTTCAAACCAAGGGTTAATGCAGAGAAAATGTTTATTGGCTGGATTTTGAAGTCAAGTTTAGAATAATAATATGGTCCCGTTTTCCTTTGGCAGAGTATCAAGAAGAAAAACACAAGTAAACAAGAGATGAGCACATACCTGCGATTCATAGTGTCTCGTATGAAGGAGCGGGTGAGTCTGAGACAGGGAGGTTTGTTCAGTGTCGTGCTGCTCTGAGGAGGGTCATTATGGCTGCCCATGTGTGACTGTGCAGGGAGGAGGGCTACAAGAGGGTGGTTTTTATTTCTCCTGTCATAAGCACTGTGTGTGGTTTTGCATGCAGTTATCAGGCCCTGTGCTTTGGATCAGTGTCACCAGGTCACAAGGACATTTTTCAGGTTTGAGACACACACAGTCTCATGGGTTGTGGATCCCCAGTTTGCCCTTGTGCAGTTCCCACCTGAAATATTCCAATTTGTTGCATTTTCTAATCCTCTTTTACGTGTTTTAAGCAGGTTCCAAATGCAATAACAAACACTGTCTCATGGTCCTTTCAGGCTATAGATCTAAACAAGAAAGGGAAGGACAACAAACACCCAATGTATCGAAGGCTGGTGCACTCAGCTGTTGATGTCCCTACTATACAGGAGGTAGAGTGACTTGCTTTCTAACTTCCACACTGGTTTGGGTGTCTTTTAACAGTGAAAGTCTAAAAAGTCCTAATCCTGTTTAATTCTCTTTATGGTCAGTATTTTAGTATTGTATCCAGCATTAGATATGGAAGCTTAACATGTCAAAGTTTTCCTCATAAATAGGTAATTGAGTAAAACCATTTTGAGTGGTGCCTAGTTTTCAGACACAGAGTATCCTCAATTCCTTTTGTACTAAGGTTATGCTAGGATCTGCAGATAGCTAAAATCCTTAGAGAAAGTACTATTTAACTAAATCAATGAACTCAAGTACCTATGTGTGCTTCTCTGGCCCAATGTTTTTGACTATATTCTGATTTCAGTCATTATGCCCTTGTGTGGGTGTCAGCTTTATAAACATCTAAATGATTCATAAAGAACCAATCACTTTGTTGATCATGAAAAAATAGACTCACCCAAAATGTCTGTTTTGCATTAATAGTTCCAAAAATAAAGTACTAATAAATGTATTGTCCCTTTTTCTCTGAACCAAAGGTCTGATCATGACTCATTTAAATCAACTGCACATGACCATAATGAACAGCATATTCATCTTTACTCATTCCTGCAACTGAATTGCTATGCAGTGCTGTGGTATATCTTGCCCTTTACAAGCACAGATGTGAAGAGCCTTTGTTTTATTATTAAAATGCACGAATAAACAATGGCTTCACTGACAGTTTTGGAGACCAGCACTGCAGCCTGTCTAGAAGTGCTGGCAACACTGGTTGAGCCTGAAAATAGGTCAGGCTTTCCTTTCACTCTATCAGCTTCTCCTGCTTCCAAGGAAGGTTGTTTGGTCTTTGATAGCATTCTATAAGCTGATGTTGTTTTGTTTGAATATTGGAATTGTCATAGATGTTCTTGAGAGAGCACAGCTGAAAACGCTGCATTCCCTATTGGACAAAACTGTCCTAAGAAAATGAATTGCATGGCTCCATGTAGGTATTTGTTAGGAGTTTGGAAGACTAGACAATCAGCTTTCATCAGATAACACAGACTATCAAGTAAAGATCATGGAAGTTCAAAGGCAGTCAACATTAATTTGAAACCAGCTGATATTTTTAAGGTACAAAATGTTCACCTCAGGGAGCATACTTCAGTTTGAACAAATGTTCTGGGCCACACCTTGTGCTGCAGCTATTCCAGATTCACCTTGTTACAACCAGGAAAATCTTTTTTAAACTTGATCAAGTATTAAAGAATCCATTTTACTTCTGGGCATTGCATAAAGGGCAGCCAGTGTTCAGGTACTAACAAATCATGTCAAGGAGTTCTAAGTATTCCTTTTGTATGCAGGAAAAGCAGTGTCTGATCAGTGTTGCATAATGCAGATTTCTGTGAAAGCTTCTCTGCATAAAGCAGGTGGAGCACTTTGAAGAGTTTTCTCACAGGCTTGTGTTTTCTTTTGTGTAGAAAGTGAATGAAGGAAAGTACAGGAGTTACGAGGAGTTCAAAGCAGATGCTCAACTGCTTCTACACAACACAGTGATTTTCTATGGAGGTAAAAGGCTACATTTACTGGTTGCCATGTTTGATTTGTCTTTATTTGTAGGAAACTCGCAACTCCAGGATGAATTTGGTATTAAGTAGTCTAAAGTGTGAATGAGGTAATTTGAAAGCCCTTAAAAATCAAAGTGCATAGGGACTTTTGAGGGTCTTTTCTCACCCACCTACTACAGAACTATTTTCATCCTCCCCGGCTAAGTCTCTTAGTGATTACACTTTTTCTGTCCTCCTTCTTCTTCAGCAAAGTCCTAAGTCAGTCTGTACTGCAGATTTTTTGCCAATATACATGTTTTCCTAGGGTATAGTAGGGTTTTCTGTGCTGAGTGAGCAGGAACATGTAGTATAGACACACTTCTTTTACTTTCGGGCAACATCTGCTATGTTGTGACAGCAAATGTAGCTACATCCACACCGGCAGTGTGCTGCTGGTGCAGTGTGGAGGTACAGCCATCAGAGAAGCTGCCAGGCACTGGGAGGGTAATGAGGGACTGATTGGAAGTCAAAAAACACCACCGCCATGTCCAGAAGCTGCAGTCAGGCCCTGTTTTCCAGAGCCTCCGTTTCAGGAAGGATGTGGATCTCCCCTGCAGACGTGGCCCCTGTCAGGGAGACTGGCAGGAGGGCGACACGAGTCTGTTTGCAGCCGCAGGAGATTCACACTGCCTGGTGGGGAGAGATGTGAATAAGCCAAGAGTGGAATACATGGGTGTAAAGGGAGACTCAGTGACCAAGAGTCTGTGAAGCATTACTCAGAGCACAGAGCAGAGAGAAGATGTTCTAGGACAACTGCAGTGTGCCATTAAGACACAAGCAGAGAAAGGAACTGAACCCATTTTAATATCAACTGTGTCTCCCTGCTGCTCCTCCTCCTCAGATGTGTGCTTGCATTGCTCAGTGGAAAAGCAGTACTGTGGCATTTAAATATGACACAGATAACAAATATTGAACTGATTGTTAGAAAATTTTAAATGGGAGGGCTGTCCAAGTGATTAAATTACGTTTTGTCTTCTTAAGCACGACAATTATAGCATGAAAGTCACAGCAATGACAGCTGCAAATCTCTGTGAGCACTGTGATCATACTGTGATTGTTTATACCATCTATTTTTAATTTATAGCGGACAGTGAACAAGCTGATATAGCAAGGATGCTTTACAAAGACACCTGCCATGAAGTAAGTACTACCAAGTAACCAAGATGAAGTCAAGATACTTGATTTTCATTTCAGAATCTAAGAAACGATTCTTCATATTACAAAAAAAGCATGTGAAATTGAGTTATAAATTTCTTCCAGACAGCCTAGCAGCTGATTCAGAATTCCTTTTTCTTTTTCTTTAGATTTTTGTTGTTGGTTGGGTTTTGTTGTTGTTGTTGGGGTTTTGTTGGTTTTGGTTTTTTGATTTTTTTTTTGCAATTAGATTATACTTTTAAAAACACTGATATTCAAATTTTAGTTTTGAAAATAATTGAGTAATACAGATTTGGACTAGAAATAATTGTATTTACTAATATAAATTGAATCTGAGATGAGATTCCTACTAAATTCTGTAATTGTCGTCAAAACATTTCTCCACATTCAGAGGAGACAAAAAAATACAGCTGTAGAGCTGGCACACTTTCTCCTTTTGTACTGTTGAATTACTTCTTTCATAATGTACTTTAAATATTTGATGAATTTTAAGAACTATTCTTTGCATTTCATCTATAATAGATCATTAATATGTCTATTAGTCTTCTCCCTCTGCCTGGGTTTTCTGAAACATGAATGTTTCTTCAGGTTCTCTTCTAGCCTCTCACAACCCACCTCAGTTTCACACCTTTAGTTTGCATGGACGGAAGTAACTCCACCAAATTAGTAAGCAGGTCTGGAAAATTTTACTATTTGAGAGGGATGCTACTGAAATCACATAAATAGGATATTTTTTTTGCTTATTTACCTTTTTTTGTTTTTCAGCTGGATGAACTGCAGCTTTGCAAGAACTGTTTCTATTTGTCAAATGCACGACCTGACAACTGGTTCTGCTATCCTTGTGTATGTTGCTGACACAGATTTTTATTTGTTTGCTTTTCTGTATGAAAGCCTGCAGTTTTGGTGCCATTAATGCACTGAATATTACATTTCAGGGAGCTTGTTTCAAAAGCATGGTTAAGACTCTGTAAGCCTGGATATTTTACACAAGTGAAGTGTTGATTGAAGTTCAAAGCTGTAACAATATAGGTTATAAAACTTGAGTGTAAGCCAGTTACAACAGTTTCACAAGAAAATAAGGAGCTTACAGAACTAAAACTTTGCTCCTGAATGAAGCTAGAAAGACCAGTTAATTTTTAGGCTGCTTAAGATCTCTGTTTTCAGTAGAATGCTATACCCTTTTCAGACTTAGTAGTTACAGGGTTTTTTTACGTTCATCCAATCTAATCTAACAAGGAAATGTATTGTAAGAAAATAAAAATTAAAATAGCACTAGACACAAACAGTAACTACATTCTTAAGATACTAGCATAGTATTACAGCAGAATATTTGTGGGAGATATAATATTTCATATCCACTAATAAATACAACTTTTTTTCCAGATACCTAACCATGAGTTGGTTTGGGCCAAAATGAAAGGCTTTGGGTTTTGGCCAGCCAAAGTCATGCAGAAAGAGGACAATCAAGTTGATGTTCGCTTTTTTGGCCATCACCACCAAAGGTAATTTATTAATGCCATGTGCTGCCTTTTACAAGCAATATTAAAATAATTTGTCTCATCTGTCATGTTGTAAATACTGGCTCAGCTTGTTGCCAACATTAGAAATGCTGAATACTTTGCCATAATTGTTTCAGAAAATTTAAAGTTCAGTCTAACACATCTAAAGTTGTCCAAATTCAGCGGCTCAGAGATTTTTCCACAGTTGCCAGAAGGGTGTTCCTTAATGCCATTTTAATTAAAGACAGTAAGTGAACTTCAGCTGTTTCTTCGAATGTGTAGCAGCCTGCTAATCCAGTCCAAGGTGAAAATTGGACAGAAATGTACTCCTTCTAGCAGCAGTATCGACTTCAGGCAATTTCTCATTTGAGCTGAGGCACTACAATTTTGTGGTTTAGTACCATGATATATATCACAAATGTTTGTGTCTCACTGCTAGAACATTGACAGGCCTCCTGCTGGGAACCAGTTTGCAATTTCAGAGAATCCCTCTTTACATTGGAAACTTGACTCTCAGAGATCAGCTTTTGGTTCTCTCTCCAGCTGGTTGTTCAGCATTTAGGGAGTTTTGTGGCAGTGAGACAGTGGATGTACTGGTTTGGATTTTTTTACTGTTTTATTTATGTGCCCATAATGTGAGGAGAGGAGACATTTCTAACGTAATTCATGGTTCTTGGGAGAGGGTATATTTTTGTGTATCCCAAAAGGGCCTAGATAATTCAGTAACAGTGTTTTAGGAGACAGTTTATTTAAATTGCTTTCATGTAACTTGCACAGTATATAACATCTTTTCACTTTTTATATGAACTACCAAGACTTTCTTACAGTCATTAAGTGAGTAAAGGATCTTTACTGGGACCTCAGTCACAGAATTTTTTTTTACCTTGAATCTGTTGACAAATACTGTTTATTTCATTAGTTATCTTTGGCTTTAAGTTCACACAGTTTAAAATTACTTAATAAAGTAACCTGGCACCAATGGGATGAAGTGCTTGCAACTTCTTAAATGCGTGCTGGTACAAAAGACAAAGGATGTTTAACTAGAGAGCCATTGCTTAGTTACTGTGCTGGACTTGGACAAGAGGCCAAACTCCTGGTTGGTGTAAATTGGCATTGTTTCTTTGTCTTTACTCAAATTAAATTTATATTGTAAGAATCAAGAATCTTTTCACAAACATGTCATTTGTTGAGTATTTAATCTGTTAGGCAGATGTGTGTGGCAATGACTCTATATCTTCAGTGTCCAATGTTGCCTGGTGCTTGGTATAACCTTTCAGACTGTCACGACCTGCCCATATAACTCTCTGAGGATTCTCTGAACATATTTAAGAGAACAAAGTAACTTTGGAACCATGTCACTGGCATGAATTCAGTCCAAAGAAGCATGACAGTCCCCATGGAAATTCAGTCCTGAATAGACAGGGGCCCGGGACACAAAATACCTCTATTCAAGGTGATGAGTTGGTACATTCCTTAACAGTTTTAGGAAAGAGGTCAAGAGCTAAATTGGATTAGCATATGAACCTCCAGTGAAAAAATGTTTCTATGTCTGTCAGGGCATTTAGCAGGAGAGCCACTAAGGAATGGTGCTGGGGAAGGTTTGTGGCTCATCAAAAATGAGAGACACTTTTAGCCATAGCACCAACAGCTAACAAGTATTCCTAATAACAAAAATGTCCAACAGCATGTAGTCCATTTTTTTTCAAATGTGTTGAGTTAAAAAAAAAATCCAAGTGAAAAGGAATTGTCAGTGATCGGCCATTGTGAAAAACTGCTTTTGAAATGAGTTTCTCAGGTTGAGATCCTTCACCTGTATTTAATGTTTCTGAACCTGTCTGTACTGTGTATTCAAAAGGGCCTGGATCCCCTCTGAAAACATTCAAGACATCACAGTTAACATCCACCGGCTGCACGTGAAACGCAGCATGGGATGGAAGAAGGCCTGTGATGAACTGGAACTGCACCAGCGTTTTCTTCGTGAGGGGAGATTCTGGAAATCAAAGAATGAGGACAAAGGGGAAGAGGAGGCAGAGTCGAGTATTTCTTCCACTAGCAATGAGCAAGTGAGTGCTGCTACAATATTAGCAGTTGGGGCAATTCATTAAAGAGTACAAAGACGATATGTTTTTGATTAATGTGCTATTAAATTAGCCTTGTGCAATGTCTGCAGATTTGTGATTACAAGAGGGTTCAAAGACTTATTCTCCCTATGTTTTGTAGCTCAGTAATAGCAAGAATATAGATTTTCCTCTTTCCTCAGTTTCTTGGATGACCTTTGTAAAGTTTCAAAGCATTTGTCATGTTCAGCACCTTGATGAGGCAGATGAAGATTTCTAAAGTTAAATAGGAGTGTCCACATCAAATGTCACAGGTATCAGATGGACTGCAACACTGCCTTCTTGGAGCTCTGTCAAGAGACAGCCCTGTAGCTGCTCAGCCTTTTCACTGCTGGAGGATGTTCACTTCGAGCTCTATTCTGCCTTCAGATCCACAACTAACACCATGACATTTTCAGCAGGTCCAAGTAAAGTTAGGTGCAAACATTGCACTTGAGGACCATGTGACCAGCAACTGATTAAAGTCATTAGAAATAATTCTGCCAAACATGAAAAATTATGCTGTTTTAACAAAGAGCACAAATGGCCAAGATCCAAAAACTTTGCATTTCCACATGGAAATTCCCTTATCATAGCTGATCTTTTCTAATCATTCATTGTCCAAGAGGGTGTTATATATTCATTACGAGTGACTTGGCAGTAAGATTTTCATAGTTTGCAGGAGGCTTCCCTGTATTTTTGGCAGCACATTCCCTGGCAACGTCTTTCCTCATTTAAAACCACGAGTCTGTATTCAAAAAAATTGATGTATTTTGACCCTCTTCCTTTGTCCTTTCGTCAAACAGGTCTATCATCCAATTTGGAAACTAAAAACTTAGAAGTTTATAAAACTCTGTGTTGTGGTGGGAGATTATTCATTATCAAAGTGGTTTTAGGATTTTCTAGCCTAGTTTGCTTAGCTAACCCTTTGTACCCCTTTATTTAAAGTCTTATGTGCAGTCATACAACAGCCTGTGGTAAAACAGGGAAATGGTCACAAATAAAAGATAACTGATATTTTCCTATTTTTTTCAGAAGTATCAGTCACAGGGTCTGAGGTGTTCATTTACGTATTTTCTCTTTGATGCCAGCTATTCATCCTTGACTTGGCTAGTGCTTATACCTGTTTTACTGCTTTCCCAAATACAGGAACATGGGAGTAGCCATCAAACTCACTGTTCTGCTGTAGTCTGCAGTATCCTGCTACTAACACTAGCTAGTACTTCATGCTTCAAAAACAGGCATAAGAGCTTCTCTACAAGCACTGTGAGATAATTAACCATCCACTTAGATCTCATTCATGTTTCTACTGTGAGGTTGGCTTTTATTCTAATGCATGAAGTTCCATACCCCTCCAGTTATAATCCAGTCTGGATGATCTTACCATATTTACATGCTTGCATTCTCTTTATAATCACTGCTGTTTTCTGGCATTCAACAAGATCTGATTTCTAATTTCTGATTTCTATGGGTCAGTGAGACCGGGATAGCTCAGAAAACAAGTGTTTGAACTTGTGTATGCAATGAAGAAAGGAATGGTTAAGAGTATTTTAGCAAGTGCATATTGAATGGTAGAACTTGTTCATTAATTTTGTTCCTTCATGCAGTCCTAGTCATCAGTGAAAATGTAGAAAGTTTATTGTGTGCACTTCTCATTTAAGAACATTTAATTAATGTTTCTATTTGATACTCTTAATAATTGCAAATAATGGCAAATAAAAGGCACATCAGCCCTGTTACAATGAAAGCCACATACATGAACTGTTTCTGGGTTGATTCAATATGCTTTTCTTAATGTTCACAGCTGAAGGTTACTCAGGAACCAAGAGCAAAGAAAGGACGACGTAACCAGAGTATGGAACTCAAGAAAGAAGTGAGTAACCTCAACCACTGCGTTTGTAGAGATAGCAAAGTACAAAAATTACGAAATTTTAATAGAAACTCCTTCAATTTCAGTCACCTTTCAGTGATGTTACAGTATTAGTCTTGGAAGTTCCAGCGCCACAGCTTAGTGGTCCTTGCTTGCAAATGTAATTGTGCCTCCCACATGCAAGTAATGTGTGTCATCATGGGAATGTTCTGTATCATGAATAAAGCAAGTCAGCTTACAACATTTCTTTTTAAATAACAAATTCAGGATATCAGCAAGTCCATAAACAGCAGAAATTAGGAAGTGCAATCGAGACTGTGAAGTCTATGAACTACCTTATCCACTTTGTCTCTGGGGCTTCCCTGTGCATCCCGCTTGCAGGACCAGGAGCCAAGGGCTGCGTTATTGCTCGCGTACACAAGGGGGCACTTATAGAGAGAGCCGTGAAGCTGTTCCCGAGCCGCCCAGGACTTCTTCCTGGCCCTGTTCCAGCTGCCTGAGGAACGCGGAGAAAAAATTGCGCCGTGCCCGTTGCTTGCCAGAGGCCTCGGGATGCCCCTGCGGAGGAGGGTGCGGGTGCTGCGGCAGCAGAGCTCTCTGTGGCGGCTGGAACAGGGACATGGCCACTCCGAATTCCTGGGCAGCTGCCTCCCCGCTGTACCTGATCCTGCAGGAGGCAGCGTCTTGGACGGAGGCAGTGACACAGTCCGTGCCCTGGGGCACAAACTGTGCTTGGGTGCAAGACAGGGAGGTTACAGGAGGATGTCTCACCCTTCTTACCGTGTTTTCTGGCAAATGAATGCTGTAATTTGCTTCATATATTTATGTCTAACATTTGCCTTCTTAGCTGTGATCAGTGATCCAGAAGTCAATCACAGTGACCTCTTGGAGAGTAATTGATTGCAAAAGGGAATACACAGTCAGCCCTTTGAATGGTGTGAGCGATGCCTCATCACACAGACAGGCACTAAGTCCAGTCCCGAGCAAGGCTTTGTCTCCACACTGTTAAATAAGTATTGAAACATCTAACTAAAAAAAAAAAAAAAATTAAATAAAATAAAATCATTTGTGTCTTCAGACGCTTCAAATAGCAATGAGCATTTCCAGGACTTCGATCTGTTCTAAAGAGCAGGAGCAAGTGGTGTTACACTGTAATAACACAGGCAGCAAAATGCAGCACACGACACTACAGTAACAGTGGCTTCTTTCTTGGTAATTGTGTAATTATACAGAGCTTCTGTGGTCATGCAAGTCCTGTATTATTGGAAGCAAGATGTAGACTCTCATTAGCCTTTCATCTTCAAAGGACCTTTGAAGTACTAATCAATCTTTGCAGCAGTTCCATGGAATCAGTGGAATATCACAGACTCCAGTGCAGCCTGTTGGGTCAGAGTAAGCCCAGAGTTTGCCAAAACAATTCAGGAGCCTTGGCCACGCAATTACAGTCTCTTTAGGCAGAATGTTGCAGGGGAAAAATACCTCTAGCAGACCTCTGCTAATCCCAAGGAGTCAGCACAGCCTCCAAGGCTTTTCATACTTTTGGGGAGGTGAGGCTGGCTGAAGTCAGAAAAGCCTGACCCAAGAGCCTACGCACACTCAAGCTGGTTTTCCACAGGGATCCCACAGCCCATTAGCGCTACAGGTCTTCCAACAGACACCTTTCACATTAATTACACTGATGTTAGTCATGTAACATTTTTTCTTCAAGGGGAACTGAAAAGTTAACAGGTTGACTTGTTCTATTTTGATATCTGATTTACAAGTTTGTTCTTTCTCTGCAGGAGCCAGAACCTGAAACTGAAGCAGTAAGTTCGAGCCAGGAAATTCCCACAATGCCTCAGCCCATTGAAAAAGTTTCAGTCTCAACTCAGACCAAGAAGTTAAGTGCCTCTTCTCCAAAAATGCTGCATCGGAGCACCCAGACCAGTAATGATGGAGTCTGTCAGAACATGTGCCATGACAAATACACCAAAATCTTTAACGATTTCAAGGACAGGATGAAAGCTGATCACAAAAGAGAAACTGAGAGAGTTGTGCGAGAGGCAGTGGAAAAGGTAACACTTGCTGAACACCACCTACAGTGGGTTAAGGAGAGGCAATTTTGGGGATTTCTTCACATTCTTTTTTATTTTTGTAACAACCACTCTTACCAAAATGAACAAAAAACTTTTTCCAAAGAGACCGCATAAAAATAGTCTCCATTATGGCTTTTTAGAGCATTTCTATACCAACAAACCTACTTTAAACAGAAAACTCTTGCCTTTTTTGATTCTTGTCCAGTGAAATCAGTTTGTGATCCAAAACTGAAACTAATTGTTCATTCATGAGTATCTGTTTCCAAAGCCTTTCTCTCCATTGTTAAGTGTGATTCTAAACAATGTCATTGTTTAACTGCTTGTCATAAATAATTCTTCTTTTGTCCATCTTCTGACCTAAAGATCAGGTAGGGTCAATGAAATTTGTTTGAATTTTCTTATCTAATAATAACCTGTTTAAAATTCAATGTCTAAGCTTGACCTAGTCACCTTTGGCCAGAGAGAGCAGGGCAATTTGGAGGATGGTTTGTCTGACCTCCCTTAAGTGCCTGTCTTAAGATGAATTTCCTTCTGGATGAAGGACTGTGAAATGAACCTAGGGAGTTCAAGTGTTAATCCTGTGGGATTAAGACACTGAACATTTAGATACCTGAGCAAGGACAAAGGAACCTCACTGACAATGAATACTAAAAGGTACCTCTTAATGAACTCAGGGATGTTCTGTTTCTTATTTTCCATTGTGCACTTCCTGTAGATTTATATGCAGCTGTAGATTTGGAAAAAAACAAAATCTTTTTTTAAGAGAAATTAATAAATTTATAAACTGATCATTGACCAAATATGCACAGAACTTATTTAGCTGTTACTGTAGATGTCTGGCAGAGTAGAAATACAGGGACAATTTTATTTTGACTAAATCTGATCTTGTTATATCTGTGAGTAATTTTTGTTTCCTAAATAGGAGAAATCTCTAATTAGGAGACCTCTACCTACATCAATAATAGAGGTTTAAAAAGTAGAGGTTTAAATAAGACACTTTTAATTCCAATAGCTGTCCCTTGACTTGTTTTGCTGACTGTTTTTGGCAGCTGCGTACAGAGATGGAAGAAGAGAAAAGGCAGGCTGTAAATAAAGCTGTGGCCAACGCACAAGGAGAGATGGACAGAAAATGTAAGCAGGTAAAGGAGAAGTGCAAAGAAGAATTTTTAGAAGAAATTAAGAAATTAGCGGGTCAGCACAAGCAACTGATTTCCCAGACCAAGAAGAAGCAGTGGGTAAGTTTCAAAATTTATCACAACAGAGTAAGTGGAAATGTATAATGCATCCTGCAGGCCAGTTGAAGGGGATTTCTTCCTTCCTTTTAGCTGCACTGCTCTTTCAGCATTAAGGCTTTTTCCTTCATATTACTGTTTCAAATCTTCTCCAAATTTCAACTTGGTGGTTTGATTACTTTCCATCTTAATTAGTTAGTGCTAACAGCAACATCTTCTTGAGTCCAATCAGATCTTAGTATCAAAAATATTTTTTTCTAAATGCAGTTTTACTCTGTATAAGACATACTTTGCATTGTGTTCACACTCTTTTGATCTTGAGACCTCAGAGGGTACAATATCTGGCTGCATCAATTTGGTTTCCCCTGCTAATAAGGCTATTAGTGATATCCTTTTGGCCTTTTCCTCTCCTTGCTTTTTCTACAGCTCTTTTATATTCCTCTGTATTTAAAACGTGACATTCTGAAATGTATTCCTCTCTTGTTTGGTCCTTAAGTGCAAATCTGCAGCATCAGCTACAAAAACCATGTTGGTATGCCCTTTAGAAATGTGAAAATAGACATCTAGCTTACTGTTCTGTTACACACCACAAACTTTTCCCTGGTTTTACTTGGACTGTGGCTCGTGTTTTCTCAGGCTGAAGTGTGTTCTCCCACATGGCTGTACAGCACCTAGCCAAACACTGCAAGTATCATAAACTGTGCTGCTTGCCAGGAGCAGAGTGCAGGTGGAAACCACTCCGCTCAGGAGCTGGGACCTGGCACACGCCCAAGCTCTGCTATTCCTTTCCTGATTTTCCCAGAACAGGGGGGAGAAAGCCATTGTTCAGGAAGTCACACAGCACTGTTACAGTTGTCTGTAACACACAGAGGGGTGGGCACAGGACTGTAGCACTGGTGGTGCTGGAAAGGAGAAGGAGCCTCCAGGAGATGGCATGAGCCAAGGGACAGCCAGGCCTGCCACCCCCCTGCAGCCCCATTTGCCTTCAGCTATAAAGGGCTGTTTTGCTGCTGCTCAGCCTCATTAGTCCCTGTGCTTACAAGAAACGATGGTCCCTGCAGGGAAAACTCTGCTCTAGAGAAGAGAGGAAAAAATAGGCAAGACAGTTGGTCGCTCTCTATCACAGTTTGGTTTTTGGAAAGAGAGGAATTACTTCAAATGCCAGAGCTTCTGTAGAGTCTCTCTTTCTGTTCCTCACAGAGGTTTTCCTGTGGGTGTTATGGTGCAGTGCTTGGGTCTCTGTCAATAAGAGAATTCCTCCCTGTCTACCTGTCTCTGCAGACCAGAGAAGTTATTTGTGATGGACTTGATCAAGTTATCAAGTTACTGTGTTCAGTGTGTCACCAGCTGCTGGTGCCTGTGTGCATGTGCTTGCTGTGGCACTGGACAGGGAAATGGAATTGCCTTTGCCCCCTATTGAATATGTCAAATTACGTTCTGGCAGAAGGGAAGAGCACACATGTGAATAATTGTCACCTTTCAGCTGACATGCAGTAACTCGGGCACAATAACTTGATTGTGAGGCTGGACTCAGCTCTAGCTGCTTTTTGGTGGTTTTGAAGGCAGAATTTTTGAAAGAGACTGACTGGAGTTAGTTTTATCTGCTCCAATGTGCCTTTACCATATCCTTCAGACTAATCAGAATGTGCCCTGGTACCACATAGCTGGATTTATTAATGAGGACATAAAGCCTCTCTACTGGGCAAAACAATCAAAAGATAGAAAGAGTATTTGACAATCCTGCCTATTTCTGTGGCCTCAAACTGCCTGTCAATCACCCTAAATGAAGGCATCATGCAGGCAGCTGGTTTGCATGTGGCAGCAAAGGGAGGGTCAGGATAAACACCTCTGCATTCAAGCTGATGGATCTGCCTGCCAACACACAGCCCCAGGCAGCTGGACTTGGTCCAATTACACAACTCCCCAGTGATTCTTCCTTCAGTGGTACTAATGACAGTCCCTGGTGTGTAGTACTGCACTTGTATGCTGCTATTATAATGATACCTCCTTACCAAAATCTCATGTAATTAACACACATACTAAATGAGTTTTGGTGGCTTTGCTTTTTAATTAGGAGCAGAGACCTCTGCTTTTGTGTAATGCTGATGTCTAGGCTTGGGAATATAGCTGCTGTTATTCACATGGTATTGGTGTTTTTCTCATACCTAAAAAAAAAGTCCAGTTGGGATGAAGGGATCATTTTGCTTGTGGTGTACAGGGACATGAGATGTGCTTCCAGCACTCAGAAGACTAATGCATAGTTAAAGAATAACAGTTCCTCTTTCTCTAGCTGGTCACAATCGCCTTGGCTTAGCCCAATTTCATTTTTATACCTTCAGAAAATTTGGATTTAATACAGATACCTCAAGTAAGTAGCAAACAAAAGGAAGAAATGTAAAGGCAGGAATAACAATAATGAGATTATGCAGCTCGATGGCCTCCAGGGTGCAGGCTGGAGTGCTGATCTTGACAATGTTTCTGTTTTAGTTTCTCCAAGTTCTTTTATTTGTGTATGAGCCTCATTTAAATTGATACAGAGGTAATTTCCATAGACAGCTTTTAACTTTTTTTTCTTTCAATTTTATTTGCACATATATTTATTTTAACTTGCAACAGGTGGTCTTTAAGTGAATAAGCATTGTCTGTGATGTGTACTGTCTGAAACAAAACCCCAAGTGATTGATAACGTTTAGAAAGAGGAAAATACAAAGAGAAGAGGAGGCCTGAGGCCAGCTGGCATTTTGCCTCCAGTGCCACATGTGCTGGTACCAGCACAGATGACACTATTTTCCTTTTGTAAGGGGAGATTTGCGTCTCGCACTTATGGCCAGCATATGTAAAGGGAAGTGCAGGACCCACAGATCGGTTGTCCTCTCCTGTCGTAGCACTTTTTGATCTCTCCAAGCCAGCAGATGTGAATTTGGTCTCTGGGCTGAGGCCCATGCTGTACATAATGGAGAGACACAGCTGTCCCCTGCACCTTTCCAGCAGATGATCCTAATGGCTCCCACAGGCTTGTGGGCAGCCAGTAACATGAAAAAACAGGAAAACGGTTCTCAAGAGAACACTTGTTTGCAGTCATTTTTACAAATAAACTTCCCAGGAGCTAAATTATGAAAGGAAAATGGAAAGGTTCCCTTCTCACGCAGCTAGGGCAGTCTCTTTATTGCTGATGTAAACAAATGGTTATCAGTGTAGCCAATGTAAATGTTGGCTTTCTTGGTCTGTCTTTCACTAGTGGGGGTTGTTGTAGTTTTTCTTTTGAGGCAGTTGAGTTTGTTCTCTTTGTAATTCCCTGTTTTATTAGCAAAGCTATAGCTAGACAGGACACAAAAAGTAAATTGTGTGTTATTCTGTGGTTTGATAGCAGCCTGCACAGACTGTGTGATATCCCTCCCCCTGTTCCCCATCATGCAATAAGTATTTCAGACTGGATTCCCAAAGGTGCTTCCTGATTTTGAGCAGACCAAGTTCAGAAAGACAAATTTGAAGTCGTTAGAAGCTGAAAGATGGCACCTTTAGCAGCAGTGCCACCTTACTTTATGGAGTTTTGTCAAAATGATAATTACTGCTTTTGCAGCCCTCCCTTATGGGGCATAAACCCACCCGAGGACTGCCTGTGGGTACTGGACCTCCTTGATGGCCACCTGCAGTGCTGGCCAGCATGTTGCATTCCCTTTCTTAGTCCCTCAGAGGCCACAGGGTTATTTTCCAAGCAGCTCTTCCAGCTATCAGAAAGCTGGGGGCATTCTCCATGTCCAAGGTAGAAATCACCTTTGCTGCAGCTTTCCCCAGAACCAAATAATTCTGCATAAATCACAGGCTGTGCAGCATCTTTCTTTCAGGAGTTTTGTGCAGTTCTGGCAGGCATGACAAAGGGCAAGAGCCCAGGTAGCCAACCTGTGTACGACAGGCTTTCTAGGATTTATCTAAAACTTGGAGGAAAAACCACTTTTTTGATCTGCTCAGTAGCACTGATGGAGCACAAGGGTTTCCCCTCAGGAGGTGGCAGTGCTGGCTGGCAGTCAGCAAACCCCGGTGGCAGCAGTGTCCTTGCAGGCTGACCCCAGATGGGCTATAACAAACCAAATAATTCTTGTCTCCTGGGATGTTATTATTGTGACTTTTGAGATTTTCTAGACCAAAAGGATCTTCCCCAGCAACCTCTGGACAGGTCAGGCTTATAAAGAAACCTCAGAAACTCTGATTTTCAAGCCTGTGCAGAGCCTGTTCATGATGGCAGTGCCTGTTGATTTATTGTAGCTTTTGAGACATAGATCAGGGCACTATTACACAAATGTAGGGTAAAAGATGATTCCTGCACCGTGTGGCTGAAAAATATCAGTCTGCCATTCTGAGAGATGAGTTTTCTTAAGTGAGAGATGATTTTTTGAAAAGCAATAATCCAGACTCTGGAAAACAGGGAAGCATTGTGCGGATTTGCTGAAGATTGCCGCTTCACTCGACACGTGTGAAAAATGCCCTCGTGCCCCTGGGTTCCCCTGAGCAGAAATAAGAGGAGCACTGCTCTGCCCGTGCTGGTGTGTGCAGGGGTGGGGGGAATGCTGGTGGGCTGGTGAGGAGGGATCCTGCCAGGGCGGTAATCCCATCTCCTTTGTTCTCCACAGTGCTACAACTGTGAAGAGGAGGCCATGTACCACTGCTGCTGGAACACTTCCTACTGCTCCATCAAGTGTCAGCAGGAGCACTGGCATGCCGAACACAAACGTACCTGCCGCAGGAAAAGATGAAAGCGTTACTCCTCCCCTAGAGCACCACCCCAATGATTGCTATTCTCAGACAGAGCGGTTTTTGTTTCCAAAANTTTAGAATTTGCTTCCCATTTTGCACCAGCCTTTAAACACTTTTCGTAAAAGAAATTTTGCACAGTTGTTTCAGTCTTCTGTTAAGAACGCTCCTCCCAAATTTTGTCGGCAAAATGAATTGAACGTCTGTGGGAGCAGGTTACTTCAAATAATTTTAAACTAGAGGATTTGTTGCATTTTCAGCAAATTTTAAGACATTTTTAGGTTTTTCAGAGATTTTAATCTTTAAAAACAGCAGATCTAAAAACAAAAAAATGATGCAAGTTTAACAAAAGGAACATATAAAAACTAGTTCTGAATGTAAGAAATACAGAACTGTTTCAGAAAAATGAAGCATACTACCTTGATGTAACATTTATTTCCTAACCTTGTTGAGCTGGTTTTGTTCAGCTTAATTTTACTGTTTAAAGGCATTATCTATTGGTTATACCAGTGGGTACATGATTGAATTTAGGGAACAGGGTTCACACAGCAGGTGCTAGTCCTGCATATTTTTTCTTAAATATTTCCCAACTGTGTTTTATTTTCATTATTTCTTTTCAATATATAACTTTTATAACAAAATATTAGCTTTGATCTTGTAGTTTAAAATCACAGGGAACTGGGGTAATCTTTTACTGAGCTGGATCTTAGAGAAAAATGAATATTTAAATTTTGAAGTTTGCACATTTCGTCTTTGTTCTAACATGAGTGCTTATAACAAGAATAAGAAAAGCCAAAAAAAAAAAAAAACCAGAACACAAACAACAGACAAACATAAAAACCCAACTACCTTTATTCATACTCGGAATTTTGAGGCATACAAATTACTTTATTGCGCCCCCCTTCAGCCTCCCAAATTCAATGTCATTTGACCACCTCTGATCTGGTGTCACCTGGTCCATTGTAACTGATAATAAAAGGAGAAAAAGCACTTAAGTTTCACAGAAGCCGTTATGTTTGTAGTAATGGGTCATTGCCTAATAATGAGCTCCATCACTGTACTCAGAATGAAGAATAATGCATGTTAATTTTCTTGTATTAAAGATGCCGTGATTTGTAAAAAGTCTGTATTTTGCGGAATGTCTGGATTAAGAAGCATTACCAATAGGAATGGATCGATAGTTGAAAAATTATTTTCTTTTTGTTTGTTTTATATATAGATATATGAATTGCATCCATGTTCAGAGACAATTTTTTAAATAGATGTAAAGCTTACTTGAATAGCTTTTCTTTTAAAGTGTCTCCACATTTTAGTTTCTTTCAAAGATTGGTCTTAGACTGAGTCATATGCCCATTAATCATCCAGCTATTTTTTGAGAAGTTAGAGGAATAATTTGTAAATATTTATTTAGATCTTTGATATTTATTGAAAGCAATTACATGATGGAACGATGGAAGCTGAAGAATCAGGAGGAAAGCCTTTTAATAAGTTTTCTCTAGGATTTGTCAGGGTCATTGTAAAGACAAAAATATAACTAAGACTTCTGTGAACTACCACTGAAATCCTGACCTTTTTTACTTACAGTGGTGATGTAAGTTAATTGACTAGATACCGCCAAATAATGCCCAATATGTTGCAGAAATTAAGTGGTAAGTTGATTCAAAAAAATAGTAAGTAGATGGTAACTTGTATTACCACAGCTACATTATTGCCTGATAAATGTGTAATTAACTTTTGTCGCCTCTGTGTTGTGACTGTAAAACACTTCACAACTAAAAATCAATCTTGTTCGATTACTTTACAAGTTCTAAAACTTCGATCCACCCCTATGAAAGCAAGTATTGTGGAAATATTTTTGGTGTAAAATCATTCCAGAATATGTAATATTTAACTGATAGCTGCATGAAAGTAAGATTCGTGTTACTTTGGCTTTTTTGTCTCTGTTGACACGGTTGCACATTTCCAAGTTACTACAGTGTGAAAACTGTGTGTTTTAAAGAAAAAAAAAAAAAAAAAAAAAAAAAAGATTGTGGCCTGGTTTTGTATAAGTTTTAGGTAAAATTACAATTGATTGTTTTAGGAACCATGATTTAAAATTAATTTTTCTGCAAATCATAAAGCTATATTAAAGTGTTGAGCTTAGCCACTATGCACATTGTAATTATTCATTGTGGCTGTCCAGTTTATGATGCATTCTGGCATTTTGTAAGCTGCTCTGACTAGCAATATATAGAGTCATTTAATGTGTTAACATTGGTTAATAAATGTATTTAAAAAAAACCCTTTCAGTGAATGTGTCTGTGTTGATTTTGGCCAGAGAGGTGTTCGAGGGAGCCGAGGGCCCATGGAGCACATCCTGCAGCCACCCAAGGGAAAGGGCCACATGGGGACCAGCCAAAGGCAGAGTGGGTCACCCTGGAGCTCTACCGGGGCTTCAGGGCTGCAGTAAGGATGCTCTGGGCGTTGGTTTCAGTGTGTCAATTCAGAATTCCCCATGGAAATTAAGACCTGGCAAGTCCTGCAAGTCCCAAGGGATCCCTCAAAGTCTCTTATTATTTCACTATCCAAACAGTTCTGTTCTTACATGAGCCGAATTTTATTCCTTTATCTTGATGAAACTCAATTAAATATCAACAGCCAGCAGAGTGAATCACATAAGCTGGCAAAGCAGGATCAGGCATGAGCAGACTTGCCTGTCAGCTCCTGTCCCAGGGCATTTCCCTTTTTGAAGACTGCTGTCACTCTTCAAGCTCAACACTGCTCACCAGCACCCCAATGGCAGAAATCCCCGGTGGAAATGCTCCTCCACTCCTGTCCCCATGAGCATATTCCAGTAGCCAGTGTGGCCAGGATCGGGATCCAACAAATCTTTGTGCCGAGGCAGCCTCCCACCTGCATTGTGTAACGTGGATTGTCGTACTCCATCCCTGTCCCCCACTGGGCCGTGTCACTGCCAGCTGACAGGGTTGTCCTTGCACTGCCCCAGCTCTGCAAGTTTCCTTCCCTCAGGAATCTCAGGGTGAGTGGGGGCTTCTCTGAGTTCCTGCAGCATCACCACCGCAGGCGGTGGTCCTAGAGCACCAGTCTTAAAGGTTAAACATTTTATTGTTGGCTTTTCCTATTATTACCATTATTGTTGTTGTTGTCATTAATTAATTAATTTTTATTCTTTTTTTTAACTCTGGCTATTCCTTTATTTTAATAAAGAGGAGCTGTGGTTTCTGCCTCCTGCTTCCTTTAGGTGGAGTGAGCTGCCCAGCTCATGGCTTGTTTGCCTTTCACAGTCTTAAATGACCAAGTATGTGAAATATGTTTGGAATTTGTTAGTGGTAGTTAGGGGCCACCCTGTCAATTTTAGCCTCCCTGAGTGAGAGTACATATGTGATCTGTGTATATGCTTCTCAAATGCTCTCATAAATCAAATTGAGGGGGGTATCTAAACCAGAGAGGCCCTTCTTGTGTTGTTTCATGTTAAGGAAATGCAATTGTAAGTAGGAAGGTCCATTCATTTGTGAGAATACTAGAATATTGTTGGGGTTAAGTGGGAGATGATTATAGGTAATGCAAAAGGAATAAAACCAGCTATCTTGGACCTTTCAAACCCCATATTTTACTCTAATAAAACCTATTTCCAGATGTCAAAAGCTTCAAAAGTATGATAGACTGAGTAATGCTCTTTGAAAAAGAAATGTTGGTTACTAGAGGTTCAAAATTGTAAAATCAGAAAGAGAACCAAGAAAAAATTAACTCCGAATTGTCCCTCCTGCTCCCCATGGCCATGCCTGCCCCAGGACCTTTCCAGCCCCATTAACCTGGAGCCACTAATGAGGTATAAAAGGGATGCTTCATCCCTTCAGGGATGGCAAACAACAATGAAGAGGCTGAAATTAAGCACAGCACCTACTTTGTAGATAATCTGTACATCGAAGGGGACTGATAATTGAAGATTATTCAGAAGAAATGCCAAGAGAGCCAGAACACTCCATGCTAAAAGGCAGAGTGATGTGTTTGTTTACAAAGCCACCGGCCAGTTGCTGTAAACTCCCTGAGTGAAAACTAAGCTGGCGTGAAGCTTCAATGGAAATAGGATTTACCCTAGAGAGGTATCTAAAAATAAACTGAGTTCTGCATCAGAAGACGCTGTGAATCCGGTTAGACAAATTGCTTTACTAGTGTTTGGAAAAGGACTTCTGCAGAAGAAAACAATGTTTATTAATAAAGACAGAGCACTTTCATTTTTAACTACTTCATTAACAGGAAAGGTAGCTATTGCAAATAGCCACTGCAAGCAGCTTGGGGCCCCACTTGCTAGCACATTCCAGCTCTGCCTGTCTCCTGCTCTCACTCCCATGGGAGCTGTAGGAGCCAGCTCTGCACTGGGCCAGTTTTGAGCCATGATCCCACCATGCTTGGCCACAGCAATGTGCTTTTGTCCCTTGTAACAGAGCCCTCAAGATGAGAAATGGCTTCATTAAAAGTGAAAAGGGACTCAGTACCTTGCACACAGCAACTCTCGGAGTTGCTGTCGCCAGGAAAGAGGGCTTTGTCTGGTGTGGGCCACCCCTCTGGCAGAATGAGGCCTCCAAACCCCAGGGCACAGGCAGGGACATCCCCTGCTGCCGGCCCTGCAGCTCAGCCCCGCCAAGGAGCAGCAGCACTGGCTCCTTCCCAAAGGAGAAGCACAGCCAGAAACTCTGCCATGCGTGGCTTATGTGCTGGAGAGAGAATTTCTTTGGCTGACACAACACTTGACTGAGTGACAGAGCCTTTTCCTGTCTTTTCACAAGTCCGTGAAGACCACAAGGGCTGGAAAGCCTTTTAGTTTTGCCCCAAAGAAATGCAAGATGTGCAGCTCAGTCATGCAATTGCTTGTGTTTTCCCACTGACACTGGAGCCAGCAGCATTTTAACCCTGGGCTCCTCAGTGCCAGTGGCTGCCTTAGCAGGGAGCTGCTCCATGCTGGCCGAGCTGTTGGGACCTGGCGCTGGATGCTGAGCCAGAGCCCAGCACTGCCCGGCCCTTCCCTGCCCTGCCTCTCTGACAAATTTGGGTGGGGACAATGCTGCACTTGCAAGGAAAGCCCCCAAGCCCTGGAGTTTCTTTCCATCCAGTCACTGGGGTGGCATCGGGATTTTGGGCCTGGGAAGGGGAGCAGGAGGCAGCTCACACAGCAGGTCCCTGCTGCAGGGAGTGGATCTGTGCTGAACTGCCACTGAGAAGCTCTGAGCCACCTCGGGCTTCTCCTGATGCAGGAGCCTCCCTTGGAAAGCTATGGACAATTGTCACAGAGAGGGGCCCTGCAACGAGAGAGCAGCAGGAGCTCAAGCCTAAAAGCCAGAGGCCTCCCAAGTTCCTCCTTAGCCTGGTGCAGCCCAGACTGTCTGGGCTCTACTCCTGGTACTACATTCACTCCCAGAGCCTTTCTCTTTAGCCCAAGGCTCATGGAAGTCCACTCTCTGTATAGAATCATCTGCAGAGACAGAACCTATTTATAGTCTCTTAACATCTTGTTCAGAATTTACCTTTCTTTCTCCCAATTGTGACCCTGCTCCCGACCTCCCTGGGCAGAGGGAGCATTTCCACCTCTCCCAACTACTGCTATCACCATTTGGTGAAGGAAAGAAGTGTCTGGAGTTTCCTGTCCCATTACAGAACTAATTATTATTGTTCCTGTGGCTCAGTATTTTCCAATCAAAATGGGACTTTGCCACATCCCAAAATGACAGGTTGCATCCTGACTTTGTGCCTCTCCTGTGGATGCACTGGCTTTATCATGCTGGAGAAATAAATAGTAAAGGGCAGTGATAGCACATGCGGCTTATGCAGGCATAGCAAGATGCAGTCTCATCAGTTTGGCAGCAAGGCTATGGCCCTGTTGGGTGCTCCACTAGAAACAGGAGTTTCAGTGGAAGTTTTCATTTAAGAAAACATGGGGTTTGTTGGGAAATTTTCATAACCAAGTGATCTCTAACCGTCATTTTATTATGGCTTAAAACAGTAGTTAAAAGCCTCTTGTACTGTAAAAAGGCTTTGCTCCAAGATGAAAAAATACTTCCCTCCTCTGAAGGAAAAAAAAATATAAAGCTGAGACCACACTTCTTCTTTCTTGTTGCTAACCAAAGAGCTGTGAGAGAAGAACTTAAAACATTCCCATTCAGTTTTTGTGGCCCTACACCCTGGAGTGGCAGGATAGGCTGTGGGTTTCCACGGTGAATGCCCAGTGCCTGCCCCGGGAGCCAGAGGGGTTTTCAGGCTGTGCAAGTCCATCCCTGCCCCTGCAGCAGCCTCCCGGGACTGGGGCATGCAGACCCTGCAAAGCCACACGAGGGTGTAGCCCCACCCCAGCTCGCAGCTGCTTGTGGTTAGGAGAGAGGGGGGTATGCAAAAAAAAATCCTCCTGTGGTTTTCAGGGAAGTAGCCAAACCCGAATGTTTAAGGGAGGCATCCTAGAAATGCTAATGAGCACGTGTGTCTGCAATGGAAAGTTTAATTCCTTTGTACCTCCTCAGCCACCAATTTCCTTTGGGCAGTTGCTGGCTCAAATTCTCGTCTCCTGTTGCCCTGTGAATACTGCCTGTGCCATACATGCCTCCCGACCTGGCTTCGTGGAAGCTTTATTTTCTTCTTGCCTGCAGCTGCTTTTCCTACTCCTGTCTTCTCCCAGGCCTCCTGTTCTTCAGTCCTGCCACTCACCTGATGCAGACCTGGTTGTTTTTTAGTTTCCCAAACCTTTGGGAAACTAAAACTCTGTTTTATGCCTTGCACATGTCTGTCCTCCTACCTCCATACACTTCCTCTCTTGAGTCTTACCACAGAGCCCTTGGCTGAATTCAGCAGGGGTAGCTGATCCAAGCCTCCAGGCAAAGCCTGTGGCTAAGAGCAGTGATGTGTGTCCCAGCATCTGGAGCTTCCTGGTTGAAATGCACTCCCCTAGGTGGGAAAATTAAAATGTAGGTCCCTAAAACTGGCTGCCTGATGCCACAAAGTTAGATAGTCTCAGCTGCTTGAGTTTTACTTCCATATGCACAATCTTCTTTTTCCTGGCCTCCCCTTCTACACCAAATGCTCTTCCTAAAACTGTCCTTCATTTATGGCTTCTTCCACTGGTGTCTTTATCCTGATAGGTCAGTACAGCTCTTATCTTGGTGCCTCTCCTGGCATCTCCAAACCTTTCCCACATGCTGCCAGTCACACGTGGAAGCCACTCCCTGTGGAGGTTCCAGAAGCTTTGTCACCTCCTCCACATGCCTAGAAGCATCAATCTATCAAAGCACAAAATTAAAGCAAGATCAGCACTGTGCCTTTAGGATCCACCATTGACTGGTCATTGCCATAAAATATTTTGCAATAATTTTCAAATTATTATTAGATGTGTTGTGGGATCCCTGGGAAAAGGACTTTTTTTTTTTTTCCCATGTGGATCATAGGGAATACAACAGTGCCTTTGGAGAAATCTTGTTATTGCAGACCGGAAAGAAGTAAAGAGCACTGACTTTGACTGGCATGATGCAGCATGATCTGCTTAGTGAACCTGAGTGAATCTGAAATGCCATGCAGTTCCCAGGGCCAGGAGGTCAGAGATTGCCTCATCCTGGTCCGCTGTGTTAGAAAGGGGGAGCTGCTCTTCCAGAGATGCTGATCTCAGCCAGATGCAGCACAAGTGAGGCAAACCTTGAGAGGGTTTTTGTACCAGCTATAAGGTGATGCCCCTCAAAAGAGATGAGAAAAACCATGAAAATGAGAACCCTAAATCATGGTAAGGTGAGTGAGAGCTTTTGGGACGGTGGGTTGCCAAATGGAGCACTCCAGATGTAAAAAACCCCATACATTTATGTTTAAAAAAACCCCTAATAATATATTATTTTATATTTTATCTCCCCCCAAAATGATTAATTTCTACTTTCACAATATAGAATCTGGTTACTTTTTTCTTTTTCCTCTTCAAATCTCAGTTTTAAAGCAAAAAACTTCTTCCAGTTAAAAA